>JADPWL010000068.1:16058-27004 GCA_019059595.1 Marasmia exigua
AAGATTTTTTTTTCTGATATTGCGCCGCCTATAGACACCCGCGACACCAGCAGAGTCACAAGTGCGCTGCCAACCTTTAAACCCCCCTTACCCCCGGATTGGGCCACCGTTACCCTCACTCACGCAGCGAAACATTGCACAGTGCTGCTTCATGCCGGTTTTCTGTGAGGCCGTGGTATCACTCCGGTCGTGCCGGCCCATTCATGCCGAAGCGTGGCTCTCCCACGGTCAGGTGGTCAGATATCTGATGATACTGTGTTGCGAGTGGCCATCAGAGGGCGGCAGGAATCGCTTCTTATCAGATAGATAGATAGATAAATATATACTCTTTATTGCACAATATACAAAACTTAAAAGCTAGGTATACAGAGATAAAATGAACAATTTAGGTAGTCTTATCGCTGGGAGCGATCTATACCAGACAACCTTCAGGTGAATGACATTAGATAGAATAAATAAATAAATAATAAAATTCGGAATGAATGGGCCCATTCATACCACGGCCTCACAGAAAATCGGCGTGAAGCGTGAAAGTGACGGTTTAAAAGCTAAGCAGCGCATTTGTGACACCACTGGTGTTGCTGGTGTCCATGGGCGGCGGTAATCGCTTACCATCAGTTGATATGTTGGCTCGTGTGCTACATATATCATAAAAAAAAACTCGTAGCATGGATCTGGGAAAGGACTAACGACCGCCAGCGTCAATGACAGGAAAGGAAGACAGATGAAGTTGCTAAGAAAGGAGAAGTAAGGTGGAGAGGGTTTCAGTTTTCAAATAAGTGTTTAGTAGGGTGTATTTGTGGACATTTACATCCCATTAACCACGTGTTCTACTAACCATTCTGAACAACATTTGTTCTACGACTTTTCGAAATTAGCCAAAATAAAATAAATATTTCACAACATCACATACTCCGATATAGTTACCTCGAGCACCTGTGTTACGGATATCAGAATCAACAGTGGGATTACAAATATTTACATATAATACTTTTCTTTTGTAAATACATACTCATAATACATAGGAAACACCCAGACCAATACAAACAGACATGTTCATGCACACAAATGTTTATCACCGACATCATCTTCGTCAGCCCATTTAAGTTCCCATTGCTGCGGCACGGGCCTCCCTCAATCACATGAGGGATAATTGCCATACCACGCTTGGCACCACGGGTCTCCACGGGTTGGTGAGGGTTTTGATATAAATTTAAATTAAATCAAAATAATTCAATTATATCAAATGTTTGTACTGTGCGGGAATCGAACCCGCAACCCTTGGACCAATGGCAGCGTTCACTACCACTGTTCCAAACGGGTGGTAGTCAGAATGGTTGATAGAACACGTGGTTAAAGGGTAAATGTTCAGAGATAATGTCCTCCAGACCGATATTTCGGTCATGGCGGCCAATCTCAGCGATCAGCCATCGACGCAGAACATATTATAGTGCACAAGTATTTGCGCAGTCTTAAGTGCACTCTCTATTCCCGTACCCTCTTATTTCGATGGGACACTAGTGTGACACGACCGAAGAGGGATTATGTTAGATAAAGATAAAGATAAAGAATTCTTTATTGACCACAGAACACAAATCAAACACCAGTGACATAGATACAAGTATGACAAATTCTGTAGCCAACAAGGCCCAACCTCAGCATTTGCTGCAGTGGCCGAAGCCGCTGCAGCGCTGGTTTTCAGGCAGAGCCTTGGGCGACGTACGTGCACACATACATAACATACAATAGGAAGAAAGAAGAAGTACAAAACAAGGAATAATAATAATAATAAATAAAAAATCAATATTAGTACATAACAGGAAGAAAATTTAAGACGCCTAATAAACAATTATCTAATCTTAAAATAATAATCCACAAGTGTGTAAAATAAAAACGAAGCAACACATAGCAATGAAAATAAATAGAAATGTGTAGGTATAATAAACAAAATTAGATAATGGTACTGAAGGTATAATATGTAGTACATAAATAAATAAATTGACGTTTCGCGCACACGACGTGTGGAAGCGCCGCTCTGCGAACTCGGTTGAACCGGCGTGGTTTATCTATGGGTTGAACTCTGTGCGCGAGCCGCGAGCGAGACACAAGCGGAATGCATCCGTTCCGTTACGTCATATTTGCCACGTACAACAGCATGGAATGGAATTTCTTCTACTTGGGTTATGTATGACTAGAGTATTATAATCTATACCTAAGTGATGATATAAAATGGGCGAGATTGTGATCAGTTTTATAGTTTTGGTTCAATGCAGAGTGAATATCGTACATGACATAACCTACTGCACGGGAGAAGCGTATTGACGGGCGACCTGACCAGCGCGTGCGCCCAACAGTAATATATGCGATTACGTGTATTAGTCACGCAGATGGTCAATCAACCCTCGTTGCTACCCAGGTTTCGATGATAATGAGCCTCAGCGCCAGGATACAGCCTCCCAGGAGCCCCGTGAATACCCCGGAGGTACGTTTCCACACTTTTGTTCTGCAATTAAATATTTTTTATAAAGATGTTTAAAAGAGTGCAACGTTTCCAGGTCACGCACAGGTGGTGGAAGGCTGTTCCAAGCTTTACTCGACGCGAACCTAAAGGATCCACGAAACGCGACAGTGCGGTGCTTGGCAGTGGCAAGGACGTGAGTGCACGATCTTTTGGGATACTTGCTCATATCTGCGGTCCACACCAGCTTTTTGTAAAGATACGGTGGCCTACGCGTCGCAATAACGCCAAACAGCAGTGAGGCCAGATGTAACTGTCTTCGTGCTTTCATCTTCAGTAGATTTTTTGCATTCAGGAAAGGAGTGATATGTGCTCTGGGTGGAACACTGAAGCAGAAGCGAGCGCAGGCATTCTGCACTCTCTGTATCAGCTTCTCGGTTCTAGCCAGGATACAAGAGCCATAAACAGTATCACAGTAGTTGAGCTTAGAAAGAACTAGTGACTCGCAAAGTATGATTCTAACCTCCTCACCTAGATAAGGTCGCAATCTATATAATAGTTTTAACCGGTAGAAGCAGTTCCGTGCACACTCAGTAATATGACTTTCGAAATTAAGATGGCCATCCATAATTAGTCCCAAGTTTCTCGCAGAAGCAACATGCTCAACAGCCTCGCCATTAATGCTAATATTCAGCGGAATGCTGTTAAGTTTAGCCAAATTCCCTTTTGAGCCAGTCACCAGCAGCTTTGATTTTTTTGGGTTTAGAGAAAGACAATTTGATTTGCACCACTTTGAAATTCCAATGATGCAGTCAGTGAGAGCACTGACCAGGGCATTAGTGTCATCAATTTGCAAGTAGTTACTCCAGTCAATAGAGTCCAAGTCTTTATTAAATTGCTCCACTAGTATATCCTTTATAGGTCTATATGTAACCCACTGCGGAAGGGGTTTCTCAGCTTTAATTTTAAAGTCTGCTGTGATCATGGCATGGCCTCCCAAGTCCGGAGTGTGTTTAACAACTACATTAAGGGTTCGAGTGTCCGTGCATATGACATCAATGAGGCTGCAGCTGTGCTCAGTGAAATGTGTTGGCTCCGAGACTACCTGGTTAAGGCCAGTACTGCCTAGGAACTGATTGAGAAGTCTTGTCTTGCCGCTACCGGTATCCATGAGGTTAATATTGAAGTCCCCTGTCACGATAAGTGCATCATAGTTTGCAAACGATACAATAGAGTCTGCGATCGCATCGAGGAAAGTGTCCACGTCTTGCCAAGGGGGTCTATAGGCAGTACCCAAAACCACCCTCCTTCCACATGTGTGAACCCTGAGCCACATCTGCTCAATCCCCGAAGCTAATGGCCAATCGCACAAACGAGTGTTTACACCCCTGCGAATATAGAACCCCACTCCACCCCCTCTGCCACTGCGGATGTTGGATGGTCTAGGTCTGTGCTTCAGTCGGTAGCCAACAATCTTGGGGGCCCTATCCTCTTCACCGGGCTTGAGCCACGTTTCATTCACCGCAAGGATGTCAGGGCCTAGCTCCTCCATTGCCACTATGAACTCCTCATGTCTCGTGCTAAGTGAACCTGCATTGAACAAACCGATTCTCAGATTTTTTAAAGGAAGTGTAAAAATGTAAATATGTAAAATAAAAATAGGTGTAGATTATGAACAGTTATAGCATGTAGAATAGTTAGAATTGTAGATTGTATAGTGTGTGCTAGTGTGTTGTATAGTGTATGTATAGGCTGAGTATAGTTAGTAAAGTATATTATGTTTGGATATTTTTGACCAATGATTAGAGTTAGTGTTAGTGTATAATTTCGTGAGTGTATATGTGATGATAGAACTATGTGATATATTAAATACTTTATTTTCATTACTGTGTAAAGATTCTTCCTCCTTGGAGGTCTACCCTGAACACTCGATAGCATAGACACATAATAGATGAGAACAGGTAAAAAAATCTGATAAATAATAAAGTTATGAAACAAGTTAGGCAAGATAATAATAATTAGACTAATAAATTCATTGTACTTCCAGGTGTACGAGTCAGGGGTTAGTGGAACCCAGCACGCGGTCGACATCGGAATCAGATCGCAATTGAAACACAGGAGACCCATCCGCCTGACGGATGTAAATGCGGCCACGTCTTGTCCAGGAATACCGCCAACGCAGCCTGCGGCACTCCTCGCGCACCCGATGGAATAGCTGACGATTAAACCGTGTCAGGCGTTCATTGACGAAGACGCGGGCCCCATCCGCGGCGGTGAGCGTGCGGCGCACGCGCGCGGCCTGCAGCAGGTCGTCGCGCAGCCCGCGTCGCGCGAGCCGCACCACGACGCGCCTCGGCCGCCCGCCCGCTTCCTTCACTGGAGGGCCCACGCGCTCCGCGAAGACGATGTCCCGCTCTTCCAGCTGCACGCCCAGCCGCGCGGCCAACACAGTGACCGACTGGGCTACGGACGTCCCGCTCTCCTCAGGCAGCTGCCCGATCTCGAGGTCTGACAGCAGAGCCTCCTGGTCGCGGTCGTTCAGTTCTTGCTTGAGCTCCACGATGGTCTGCTCCAGCTCGGCTGTCCCACCATGGCCAGCGGTGCCCGGCTCAGCCTGTTCCAACGCGTCAAGCCTGCGCTCAACGCTATCCATCCGACATTTTAAAGCGCCCAGCAACTGGGTCATCTCCTTGCGGAACTCCCTCATCTCCGCCATGAAGACTGCCAGCTCTCCATCTCCGCAGCCCCCACGGCCGAGAGCATCCGAAGGCGTCCCCTGTTTTGGTGGAGACGACTGCACAGCACCAGCAGCGGCGATCGGCTCGTCGTACAGGCCTTTCACGGGTGTATGGTTGTTGTCACCCTTACGCACATTCTTCTTGCAGTTCGGGCACGACCAGTCTTTCCCGACAGGCGCGCGCTCTGGGATCGCAAGGCAGGCCCGATGATACTTAAGTACGCACGACGTACACGCAACGCCCCCTGTCGCCGCCATAAATTTACCGCACGCACCACAATTGACCATGGTGACGGTCTTCCGCTACTCGTCGCTAGATGGCGTCTCAAGCAAATAAAGCAGAGCAAAAGGTTCAGACTTGCGACGGGTTTGTGAATCGGTGTCTAGTATTAACGCTAGGTGGCGTATGTACTATTGCCCACTAGATGGCGCTGGTTGCGGTTATAAAAGAGAGGCAACTGGAGAAGCCGCTAAGCAGATTTACCCTCGTGAAGAAAAAATCCAGATGTTCAAAGATACACCCTGTATAAAAATTAAATTGAAAATTTAAAAAACCCTTGACTCAACTAAAGCTCTTTCATTTGATACCTATATTGAGGCAGTTGGAACAACAAATAGGTTATTCGACATTATCTGACGGCGGCCATCTTGGATTTGAAATTTTTCACAATTAATATATTCTGCTACTCAAGCCCTTTTATATGATACTCATATTGTGGGAGTTGTGTTAAAACATAAAATCCAAATCTTTGTGACGGCGGCCATCTTGGATCGATTTTTATCCAACATAGCTAAGAATACTCCCTCCTTATTCATCTTTCAAACAAAAAAAAAAACAAAATCAAAATCGGTTTATTTGTTCGGGAGCTACGATTGGCATCGTAGCTTCCGAACAAATAAACCGATTACACACACACACACACACACAGATACGTCAAACTTATAACACCCTGTCGTTTTTGCGTCGGGGGTTAAAAACACACTCATAAATGCACTTGAATAAAGGCTTTTATAAAATATCACTATCCGTATTCCGAGCGATTGCCTCTATTTTCCATTATTCGGAGTATGGTCAGGCGCCGGGCCGAACTTTCGAATCCACTGAACTGAAATACAACATACCGCTTCTATGTGCGCTCGTCTGGTAGCTTTGTATGGAAAATAAATTCTTACAACATCTCATACATTGACTTGCTTCCGTTTAACAATGTGTTACGGATATCAGACAAAAGAGAAATCACAGAATATTACTTAAGGTGACGGATAGGGCACACTAGCGACGCCAATCGATTTTAATTTTTAGCTACTTAACCGGATCTATTTTAAACAATTTTGAGTTACAACCTCTCGGAAAACACTTAGCCTTGCACAAATGTTGGGTCCGTTTTTGTACGCGAAAAATCGATTCACGCCAAAAGTGGCCGCTTGAATCAATTTTTCGCGTACGTGTTGGACCCAACATTTGTGAATAGTTATTTAATAAATAGTATAACTGTTTGCCGAGATGTTGTTACCCCGAAATTGTGCGCCATCGGGCCAGTAAAAAACCTTTCTAAAATATTTTTTGTGTGATAGGTGGCAGACGAGCAGACGGAATAGCTGATGGTAAGCGATTGCCACCACCCATGGAAAGCGGCAAGCAATATAAAAGACCTCATCATCATCATCATCATCGTCAGCCCATTTAAGTCCCCACTGCTGGGGCACGGGCCTCCCTCAATCACATGAAGGGTAATTGCCATACTCACCACGCTTGGCAGACGGGTTGGCGAGGGTTTTGATATAAATGCAGAGTTTTCCTTCTCTGGGTGCTGATGATCATGCCAGCAGATTTACCTTAGTCGCCTTTTACGACACCTCGACGATAAAAGACCTAGTATAAGCGAAAGATGACTGATCTATAAATGCAGGGCATAAAACTCACAGAGTACCTTTTTATAGACTGCATAAACTATAGGGTTTTGCACAGGGATGCATTTTATGGCGTATGGGAGCACTAAGAAAGGATTTTTTGTAAATTCACCCTCTAAGGGAGTAAGCTTACTAAACGGGGATCAAAGTAAGTATGAAAAACAGTCTATCGGAGTGTGGTTTCGGCGCCATATTCCAGAAAGCGCGACTCGGTAAGCGTAGTGTTGGAAGCCCTGTGAAAAGATGGGATGATGACATTCGAACTCTGGCTGGTGTGGGCTGGATCAGAGTGGCTGAAAATCGGGAGCAGTGGCGTGCATTAGGGGAGCCCTATGTCTGTGGAGTGCAGTGCAGTGGACAAGTGTGGGTTGCTGATGATGATGATGATGATTTGAGAAAGAAGAAAAAAATGTTTTTTCAACAAAATGAAATCCTGAAACAAAGTGAGAACGGGCCACTAGATGATTTAATAAAATTAATTGAGTCAGCTAAAAGTTACTTTCTTCAAATCAATAAGGGATAGGGAATAAACTCCCAGAAAACAACTTTCATTCCCTGCGGGGCGATTCTCGCGCGTTCAATATGAAGAAATTTACAACATTTTCTAAATCAAATCGAAAAATCATCCCTTCAAATTGTCACATAAATTACTTATAACTACAGTTTAGACGCCCTGTTGGTCTAGTGGTTTAAGTAGCGGGCCGTGATCTCGGGGTCCTGGGTTCGATTCCCGGGTCGAGCGAAAAGCTTAGATTAAATCAAATCGAAAAGTATGTTTCGAATTTTTCGAACGTAACTAGGGTTTGTGATTGGCATTTCGCAAGCGAGGTGACTAAGTCTTATCCTCTCCTAATCTCCATTATAGTAGCGATAACATGATTTCTATGATGAAGACCTTTGCCTGCAGCGGGACAATTTATAGGCTAATACTTTACTTTTTACTTTACAGTATAAAAATAGCTTTCCATAGCTCTTGTTATAGGTACTGTGCATAAAGATACTTTGTATATTTATCTATTGCAGCAATAGGAACTCTGGATTCAATGTGTTCGAAACGGCATTTCATTTCGGCGAGAATTGCCTTCATAGATCGCTTCTCGCTTTTGAATGCGGATCTGACTATGGGAGGCAAACAATGAACAACTGCGGGCAGCTATGAAACTTGCCTCTCCCTAGGCGAAATGTTTCTGTTGTGACACAAAAAGTAAGCGAAGACTATCATGTCTAAAAGTTTGGAGGGCTGATATTGACTGCACACAGTTAACACTTATTCTAGGTTTTACCAGCAGCTTCATTAGCGTTAGAAAGAGACAAAAAGTAGCCTAATGTTACTCTCCATTACTTCAACTATCTCCACTAAAAAACAGACAGGTACACACTTTCATATGTACAACCTGTGCGCATAAAGAATGGGATCAGAAATGGCGGCGAATCTATTCACTTCTCGCTCGCACACTATTTGCGTCTATACTCGCACTCGTGGGGTCCGCCATTTCTGATGCGGCGCATCTATTCACTCCTCACCCCACGCACATGCTATACTCGCACCCCACGAGTGCGAGTATAGACACAAATAGTGTGCGAGCGAGAAGTGAATAGATTCGCCGCCATTTCTGATCCCATTCTTTATCCGCACATGTTGTATATTATTAGTATGGATAAGGTGACGCTTCGACGAAACTAGGGAAGACCGGGACCACTAGATTTCTATTAATTGTGGGGATTTATTAAGAAGACTCACTGTCTCCATTAATGAAAGTATTAACAATTTTTTAGACAAAATTATGTCATAACTATAATTTATCAAGACGGGAATTAACACGATATTTATTATGTGATACATTTGTAAACACAACAACATTGTGTACTTACATATTTTGCTCAACGTTTCGGCTACGTTACTGCAGCCGTGGTCACGAGCAGACTCCACTCAGACTCAGTCCGCTCGTCACATGGGGGCTCTCGTGAAATATCCGCTAGATGGCGTGCTTGTGAACTGAGGTCGAACTTCAACATCATTAGCTGATTTATTCGTCAGGTAATTGATAATTTGACATATCACGTCTAAAAATACCCATCACCTTGTAGATGGACCTCAGTCCTATAGTACGCCATCTTGCAGATTTTTCGCACGCGATAGTTCCCAAATTAGGTGCGTACGGTGAGTAACAAAACTCGCAAATAAAGAGTCCCGACTCCCGTGACTCGTAACTCTCACGGTCCAGTGTTGCCAACCTGATACACAAATAAGTGCTGTCTTTACGAAGTAGACGGATCACCTGATAGTACTTAAGCGATTTTGATACAGACATCCGCAACGACGATATCGTAGTCGTGGTTGAGACCTTGGACGACTTAGGCACAATGCTTGATAACCTCAGTAGAGTCTTGAAATGAACATGGACAAGAGGAAAATTATGTCGACTACACTTTCCACTGGAAGTTGTGGACGAGTAATATTTACCTGGGAAGTAAAGTTCAACTTGGTAAATCCGACTTCCAGAAATAGGTTGATCGACGAATCCAACTCATCTGGGTAGCAATCGGAAAGTTACGCAGCCATCGGCCCATCTACCGCAGTGCCTCAAGGCGAAAGTCTTTAATGCGTGTATATTGCCAGTGATGACATACGTGGCCGAAACGTGGCCGCTTACAATAGGCGCATAAGTAGGTTCAAAGTCACGCAGAGAGCAATGGAAAGGGCTATCCTCGGAGTCTCCTTGTGTGATCGTATTAGATCTGCAGGAGAACCAAGGTCAAAGACATAGCCCGAAGAATTGCGTGCCTCAAGGGGCAATGGGCAGGGCACATTGCGAGGAGTTCTGACGGCCGATGGGGCAGAAAGGTCATCGAGTGGAGGCCGCGTATAGGAGGTTGAAGCCGTAGCAGGCCCCCCACGAGGTGGACTGACGATCCGGTGAAGGTTGCGGGAATACCTTGGATGCGGAAGGCACAGGACCAATCTGTGTGGAGATCATTGAGCCTATGTCCAGCAGTAGACGTTTATTGGCTGAAATAATGATGATCCGCAACAACAGTGGAGTCACAAGTACGATTCTAATCATTTCCACTTCCCTCCGATTTATACCTCCGGTACCCGCACTCACTAGGCGAAACAGAACAGGCACTGCTTCATGCCGGTTTTCTGTGATGCCGTGGTACTCTCCGGTCGCACGGTCGAGCCAACCCATTCATGCCGAAGCGTGACTCTCCTACGGTAATAAATGATGCCAAAATAGGCATAAAATGGTGCTACGTAGATTGACTGTGCTGTGTTTCGTTGCGTGAGTGAGGGTACTCGTGGCCCAATCCGGGGAAAGGGGCCAAAGGTTAAAAGGTTGGCAGCGCACTTGTGACTCCACTGGTGTCGCGGGTGTCTATAGGCGGTGGCAATCACTTACCATCAGGTGATCCGTCTGCTCGTCTGCCACGTATCACAAAAAAAAATAGTACTAGATCTAGCACCGAAAGTGCTAAGTCGGCAACACTTACGGTCTGCCAATTCTACCGAACAAAGTGTTTTATGGCTCTTTACTTTTGTACAAGCGTGTATTTTATTAAAAGCCCTTTTGGACTACACAAAAGGAATCGGTTTGAGCGCCTAATGAAATGTGGAGGAAAACGTGAGCAGCGTATTCAATCATATATCAAAACACTGAAGGTGTAAATTTGATTAGATGTGAAATGCTATGAAGATCCAATAAAGATTAAGTTTATTGACATTATTTTGGAGATAAGACGTGCTGGAGAAGACGGGAAAATTAACTGGAAAATTCTCAACGGATGTGAAAAAATATTAATTTTAATGTAAATAGTAGTCAAATAGTAATTCTGACGTTG
>JADPWL010003274.1:0-40001 GCA_019059595.1 Marasmia exigua
ACTAGCTTGTGGGCTTTGATATTTTTCCATTACTTTCTGGCGTATTTCATTTGTAATCCATTCATACATGCATTGATAAACCGTTATTGCTCGCAGAGAAAATTATTGCAAAAAAAACCCGCCCAAGTGTGAGACGGACTCTCGCAACAGGGTTTCGTATGGATAGCTAAGAACAATGGAGTGGGCTTTACTCGGAATCTTCTTTCGTGATCGAATCAGAAATGATGAGATCTGCGTGAGAACTAAGATCACAGTCATAGCCCAAAGGATTGCATGCCTCAAGTGGCAATAGGCAGAGCATATTGCGAGGAGAACAGACGGCCCGTTGGGAAGAAAGCCCCTTGATTGGAGGCCGCGTGCAGGAAGTGGCAGCCGTAGCAGGCCTCCCACTAGGTGGACCGACGATCTGGTGAAGGTCACGGGAATCCATTGGATGCGGGCAGCAGAGGACTGCTCCGTATGAAGAACAGTCCGGGAGGGGGAGGCCCACTGCTGGAGTGGGCGTCTATTGGCTGAAATCATGATGATGAAGAATCGCAAATTATACAAGAGAATATAAAAAAAAGTATTATCAAAAAACGTAGGACTAATAGGTACGTAGTATCCCTATATAGTTTGTCGGACTAATTTCATTGTTAATCTTACAAAACGTATAAGTGTTTTGTGCCGAAAAGGTGACCGCAAAGTCAGCATAATAAGACATAGAGAATGCCGAGAAGTATTACGCATAATATTACTAACAATATTGGAAGAGACTACGTGACGTGTGGTAAGACCATTACCCATAGTAAATAGAGTAGCTACTGACTATAAAATAAATTACAAAAAAATTTTCGGCCAACGTGGGCCTTTTTATGGGAATGTTTCATGGGAGCATTGGGAGCCCTCCTTAATTTATTTGATTAAATTACATAATTTATACAATACTTTTATATAAGGTGGCGAATGAGCAAATTGTGTTTTGGGGCTTAAAACCTTAATAAAACGGCCACAGAAATACATCGTCTGCAATAATTTCAACTGTCTAGATAGCTAGACAGTTACAGTAATAGTACTGGTAATAAGATTCATCCTGGTGATGGACAGGTGAACAGAAAAGCAGCGGAGACTTTGTAATAGGGTCCCGTTTTTTTTCCTTGAGTACGGAACCCTAAAAATGATAATAAACACACTCGCAATAATTTTATCTCGAACCCCGACATACGACACGGTCTCGAAACCAATTTTTCAAATAAGTGGGATAACCATTATTGTATAAATTTTAATACACATAAACAATATGGAGGTTTATGGCGTCTATAAATAAATATTAAAGCCTGTATTAACTTGTCGTAAAGTATGAATGTGTATTAAAGTCTTATTTATTATATGAAAGATAATTTAGCATGTGAATACTTACTGTGAGATGAGAGTGGCCGAAAATCGGGAGCAGTGGCGTGCATTAGGGGAGACCTATGTCCAGCAGTGGATGAGTGTGGGTTGCTGATGATGATGATGATGATACTTACTGAATTACGTTTTGAATATTAAATTAATTTGCCTTTGTCTCGTCATACTTTCTTTTTGTGTCGGGCATTTGGCGGAGGATGAAACTAAAAGTCAGCGGAATGTGTCATTTTCGAGTCGTCACAGAGTGTGAAAGAGATCCAATTGGCCCTGACGCAGATTCTTTCGGGTGCTGTAGAGAAAGCACGTCGCCCAGCACTTCACCCCAGTGCTAACGGCTTCGCGCAGTTTTTCAAGTATGGCTTTCTTTGAAAAGGCACAGTCTGTTTAGGGTGCATCAAGTCTATATCATACAATTAACTTTGCTAATGTCATGTGAGTTATGCTAGCCTCATTGCTTAAAGTTTACAGATTATTTATTATTATTTGCATTACATATGACTATATGACTAGGTATGTGGTAACATTACACAATCAAAAGAACATAGATAGATAGATACACTTTATTGCACAAAATTTACAGATCTTAGTCTAAGTTATTATACTAAAACAATGTAGGCGGTCTTATCGCTAATAGCGATCTCTTCCAGACAACCTCAGGGTAGAGGAAAAGTATAGCGAATTAAGAAAAGGGGTAAGACATATGCGCCTTGGTATATATTGGTCGCCTTGATAGTTAGTCTATGATATAATTATCCTAGCGTAGGCTATGTATGATCCTCGATTTGGCCAAGGATTTGAATTAGTTCACTTTTCATTTATTTTTTGCAACGCAGGTGGCGTTAGAACAAGCAAAACATAATCAGGCCAACAAAACAAAGGTTGTAAGAAGTCGAACGTCAGATTGATCGTCAGATACTGTTCCATTCCCTTCACTGAAGGAAGAATAGATCGTTGATCGATGGTCATCAACTAATCCTCCCATTTTTAACGTGAATAAAAAATCTAGTACATGGCGTTTCATAAACGTAAGATTCAAACTTCAAAATCATTGTTGGTTCGTTCGGGCAATAAGTATTTGCGTACATGTGTATGTGGGTATGTCGCGATAGTCAGTGAAAAGTAGCTCACTCAGCTTCGGCCATGGCTTTAGGTAGGAGTACCTTCAGGTCATGACGCTGGTTTTATGTGAGCCCTAATATGACGCACGGATGATATATATGTACATAAATCAACTAATCCTCCCATTTTTAACGTGAATGAAAAATCTAGTACATGGCGTTTCATAGACGTAAGGTCCAAACTTCAAAATCATTGTTGGTTTTCATAGACATGAACCCTAAAAAGACTGTGCCTTTTCATAAAAAGCCATACTTGAAAATCTGCGCGAAGCCGTTAATACTAGGGTGACGTGCTGGGCGACGTTCTTTCTCTACCGCACCCGTATAGAATTTGCATCAGGGAACGTTGGATCTCTTTCACACTCTGTGGTGTTTTTTCCGAAAATGGCACATTCTGTTTAAAGAGCGCGTTTTCTAGTTCCATGATTGAGTTTATTCTCGCTGTCCACCTTCTGCTAGTCAACCCCGGGTGAACATCGAAATAAGTACCTATTTAAACAGTTTTTTAGATTTTCGCGTTGCATTATAACTACAATGTATCAATACGGGGATTAACACGATATTTATTATGTGCACTCACATATTCACAGTCCGCTCGTGACCACGGCTGCTGTAACGTAGCCGAAACGTCGAGCCAAATATGTGAGTGCACATAATAAATATCGTGTTAATCCCCGTATTGATACATTGTAAGTATTTAAACAAATCCCGTTGTCCACCCCTTCACGGCTTAAAGAGAGGACAGAGGGAATGTTTCAAACAACTGTTTCACTGTCCACCTGGGGTGGACTAGCAGAGGGTAGATAGCGGGAATAAGTCCATGATTGTTTTATACAAAACATTGTAATGACAAGTCGCTTTAGAAAATATCCGATCTCCTTGTTGATCTGGACCTCACGTCTACGTAGCAGTTTTTCATTCATGGTGACCATTATTGATGCTATCTATCGATTGGTTTAGTAACACCCGAACTTTGGCGAACTTTGAAGCTCATACAAGCGTGAACCACGAGACTGCTCCTTAATCGGCTCAGCTATAAGTGAGGAGAACAGACGGCCGTTGGGGCGGAAAGGTCCTCGAGTGGAGGTCACGTACAGGAAGTCTGGTAAAGATCGCGGGAATCCATTGGATGCGGGCGGCACAGGACCAATCTGGCTGGAGAAGATTGAGGGAAGCCTATGTCCAGCTGTGGACGTCTATTGGCTTCAATGATGATGATGATGATACATTCTGGATATAAGCTCTTATAGGTGCTAATAAATTAGACAGTCTGAAAACGATCTTACGGTCAACGATACAAATAACATAGACTGTTGACCTTTGGGGTTCCGTATTATTAATTATAACATTAGCGACCGACCCGGGTTCTCCACAATGATATTAGCTAATGAGCGGTTATAAGCGCGAGTGGTATATGTACAAGCGTTAATATAGCTATATAATCAGCGCGTTTGTTAGTTCTGACACATTATGCCAAACAACAGTAAGACATCTCTGACTTGAAGTGGAAGATGCGCAAGAAACTGAAACATAAATAATAATAATATCCTCCAACCGATTACGGCTACGGCGGCCAATCTCAACGATCAGCCACGTACGCAGGATATATTATAGTGCTCAAGTGTGTGCGCAAACACAAGTGCACTCTCTTATCCCTTTCCCTCAAATTCCGATGGGACACTACTGTGACACGACTAGAGAGGGATTGGGCGCAGGTCCGACGGCTTAACGTGCTTTCCGAGGCGGGTTTAAGCTTAATACACAATTCGATACATAGGTCCGTTTTTGTACGCGAAAAATTTATCGCGTAGGTACGCGTTGGACCCAATAAATAGTATAAATGTTTGCCGAGAGCTTGTAACCCCGAAATTGTTTGTCGGTTTAGTAGCTAAAAATTAAAATTGATTAGCATCGCTAGGGTGCCATACCCGTCACCTCAATGGCTTTTCTCTCTCTCACACATTTGCCAACTTCTATTAAAAACATTTTAAAAAGCACCTTAAAGAATGGCTTCTTAAAAAGTCCTACTACGCAATTAATGACTTTTTGAATGACAAATTTAACATTTAATTTATATAGATAGATAGATAGATAGAAACATTTATTCACTGAAAAATACGACACACCACATTTTACAGATAGGAAATAATGCAACAAGTATAATTATGATTAATATTTAAACAAAGAGAAAAAGAAACAAATACAAACTAAAACAGCAAACACAACATTACAAATATAAAAGGAGACAAACAAAAAAAATTAAAAGAGTAAAAAAAAGTAATAATACGGCTTCTCAAGCCGGGCAAAAAGTATTTGCGTACAGGTGTGTGTGTGTGTGTAAGGTATGTCGCGATAGTCAGTGAAAAGTCAAAGCAGTGAAAAGCTAAAGCCACAGCCGAAGTTGAGTGAGCACTCGGCTTCGGCCATGGCTTTAGGTAGGAGTACCTTCAGGTCATGACGCTGGTTTTATGTGAGCCCTAATGTGACGCACGGACGATATATATATGGTACATAAATAGTTTATAAGTATATGTACATAAATCAATTAAATATAATGTACTGTCTAATGGTGTGCAAATAAATTATACAATAAGATACAAATTAATATAATGGTGGGATATAAACAAGAATAGTGTAGTGAGAGCGAGATGCTCGCGTGTATTTAAATATATTTTAATTTTAATTTAAATGGGTTTGTAAGGTATCATTTAAATTAGTTCAATAACGTATGTACAAGTAAAATGCATGCCATTTATGACATACAATTTCACATCTCCTCTAAGTTGTTAAATAAATGGGTATATTGTTAGAATACCATTTCATGTACTCTGTTTTTAGTGAAATAAATTATCATTATCATATCATTGT
Organism: Marasmia exigua; assembly: GCA_019059595.1. Lineage (NCBI taxonomy): Eukaryota > Metazoa > Arthropoda > Insecta > Lepidoptera > Crambidae > Marasmia > Marasmia exigua. The sequence continues at coordinate 5,376 of JADPWL010003274.1, forward strand.
CACAAGGTCAGCGTAAGTAAGATTTGGAGACTGGTCCGCTTCGGTTTACCTCATATTCATCTTTCAATTTGCTTCATTCTATTTTGTGTTGCATTAGACTGTATGACTTGGTATGAGGATAATAAACCATTGTATACCAATTGTAACCAATATAAATTTTGAAAATGCCTTACAGTATTTACGAGAATGCCATCTAGCTGAACTTCTATTCTGTAATGACCCTAACTTATTAATTGACTGTTTAATACAAAATATTTGTGACTCCATTAAAGAAAATACCACAACAACTAAAATTCCGAAGAGCCAGCGAATTAAAAAACCATGGATCACTCAAGGAATCTTAAAGTGTATTAAAAATCGTAATAATTTACAAAAACAATTTCGCAAACATCCATACGATAAAATAATAAAAATCACGTACACCCGCTATAGAAATTTTTGTAACAGATTATTAAAAAAACTAAAAAGAAAATATGATAGGGAAATGATCTCGAAATCAATTAATAATAACAAACTGCTCTGGAAAAATATCAAAAATATAACCTACACAAATAAAGATAAGAAACTAAATACTGAACTTCTACACCTTAAACCATCCCCTATAGAATCGGCAAACTATATAAACTCATTCTTCTGTAGCATAGGTAAAAAACTTGCTGAAGATATCGAACACAAAATCAAGAAAGACGACATTATTAAATATATCAAAAATCTTCCAAGCACACTGCAGTCATTCGTATTATTAGAAACAGACCCTCAAGAAGTTAATCAGATCATAAGTAGTCTTAAAAGTGAGAGTGCTTCAGGATGGGATACAATTTCAACCAAATATATCAAACTCATTAGCAATGAAATATCTCCTATAATATCTCATCTGGCTAATCTCTGCTTTACTATTGGTGTGTTTCCAAAGTCATTAAAAAGATCTATAATAACCCCCATATACAAGGGTGGAAATAGAGACGATGTCAACAACTATAGGCCTATATCGGTACTGTCAGTCTTTTCAAAGATTTTAGAGAAACTTCTTAACACTAGACTCATGGGTTATCTAAATAAAACCAATATACTATCGCCACATCAATTTGGTTTTAGACAAGGCATTTCAACAGAGGATGCGGTTACATCCCTTAGTTCACTTGTAACAGATAACCTGGATAAAAGAAAGAAATGCATATGTGTATTCATCGACCTAAAAAAGGCATTTGACACCGTCTCGCACCCCATCCTTGTAAGCAAATTGGCAAAAATTGGTATCAGAAATGCGCAACTCTCTCTATTTGAAGACTATCTTTCAAGTAGAAAGCAACGAGTCAAGTTAGATCATTATCACAGTGAGGACATAGAAATTACATGCGGCGTCCCACAAGGGAGTGTGCTAGGTCCTACTCTTTTCCTCCTGTACATAAATGACCTTTGCAACATGAATCTTGTCAATGCACAAATATTTGCCTATGCAGATGATACTGCCATAGTATTTTCCGGATCATCCTGGGAAAATGTAAAGCTACATGCTGAAAACGGTATGGCACAAATAGCTAAATGGTTACAATGTAACCTTCTTACACTAAATGTAGCAAAGACCAATTACATTACTTTTAGCATCCACAATAACACACAGCCTAGTGAAGATTTCGAAATAAAAATTCATGAATGCACCAATAGAAATAACTGCAAGTGTGCTTGTATAAATAGAATGAAAGACACTAAATATCTAGGGGTCATGATTGATCAAAATTTGACTTGGTATTCACAAATTGAACAGATATCAAATAGGATTAGAAAGATGATATGGATATTTAAATCTTTAAGGCACGTCATCCCTAAGGGGGAATGTAGTGGACAAGTTATGAAAAGAAACCTCCTAAATGCAATTTATATCGCACTAGTACAGTCTGTAATAGTCTACTGCATCCCAATTTGGGGAGGTACGTTTAAGACACGGTTTATGGCATCGAAAGAGCCCAACGTGCATTACTTAAGGTGATGTATTTCAAATCGCGTCGATACTCTACAGAAATCTTATATAATGAATGTAATCTGCTATCAGTTCGCAAACTCTATATTCTACAAACTCTATGCAAGCGTCATAAATCTCTTGTATACGATCCGAGTATAACACTGAGAAGAAGAAAAACATAATGTAATTCAGATAGAAAGAACCAAAACCGTATTTGCTAACCTACAATATATACATATTTCAGCATCTATATATAACAAAATTAACAAAGTACTGGATATTTACAACAAAACCCAAAAAGAACTTAAATATACTGTAACGGAATGGCTAACAACGTTAAAGTACGAAGAAGTTGAAAGTTACTTAAATAAGCGAACATAACACACGCACACACAAACACACACACACACACACACATACACACACACATACACACACACACACACACACACACACACACACACACACACACACACACACACACACACACACACACACACACACATACACACACACACACACACACACACACACACATATTATGCTTTTGTTTTTATAATAACGAAATAAAATGTCTTTAGATTGTTATTTGTCACGTACCTAAACATAGTATGATGTTAAAAAACCGAAGAGCGGAGGCTCCTGGCACAGGCATCTATATGCTTAAAAGGAGTCTCCAACCATAATTATGTAAAAATACCTATGTTCATGTAATAAAGCATTTTATTTTATTTTATTTTTATTTATTTTTTATTGTATAAAAAGTTGGCGATTAAAAAAATAACTGGCGAGTTTCTTGCCGAATCTTCTCGACCAGAAACAACTTTCCGAGCAGGTGGTAGAATCGCATTATGTTTATTTACTTTTTTAGTATATTTTATGTATCAACATATATATGTATTAACATGTAAATTATTACATTAGTACTTATAAATAGTCTTAATACATTCAAATGTATGACGATTTGTAAGTGCTGTGTACAAGCCTATGCAAATAAAGAATTATTTGATTTTGATTTTGAGTGTTCACCTGCACGAGGTTACGACTCTGTAATCTGTGTTAGAACGAGTTTATCTTATTAAGTTTGTCGCGAGTATCCGAAGTGTACATAGATGGGGGCCCCCGTCTAACCTCCGATAGTAAGAGCCTCCGAGGCTCTGGTTATCGGAGGCAATATACTCTAAGCTTTGCACGTCTTTACCAATGTTTATTGGCGTCTTGCGAGACAATAGCGATCGCAACTTACGATCACTGTGACACTTTGAAATTCTATGCAAATAGCAGTTAATACCAGTTTTCACCTTGTTTGTACTCCTTTGTTTGCTTGTAATTCTTCCTGATCACCTGATGGTAAACGATTGCCGCCGCCCAAAGACACCCGTAACACCAGTAGAGTCACAAGTACGCTGCCAACCCTTAAACCTCCCCAGATTGGGCCGCTGGTACCCTCTCGCTGGCAGCAGTACTCACGCAGCGAAACACAGCACAGACGCTACTTCACGCCAGTTTTCTGTGAGGCAGTGTTATCAGTCCACTCGTGCCGGCCCATTCATGCCAAAGCAAAGCTCTCCCACATTATTAACAATAGGCTTGTGTACTAGGTCAGAGATTGGCAGATTTTTTAAATAGCATTGACAAATAACGGTCAAAAGGAGCTATGTACAAAATTTCAGCTTAAAACCTTATGTATTATTTCTGTTATGTGCCCTTAAAGGTAAAGATAGGCTAGTAAATTCTAGGAAGTCTTAAATTTACGAAACATTTATATAGCAATCGATATCTTATTCAATTTATAGCAACTATTGTTAAGAAATCATTGTCATAAACGCACTATTTCATATAGCTATCGAATAAAGCTATCTCGCGATGCGCACAAACTAGTGAGGACTGACGTCACGCCTCGCATCGCTGTTTGTATGGAGCGTTTTGGACAAGTCTATTTTAAGTGATTTTCAAATTGTCCTATCTCGAAGAGTTTCCAAGCTAACAAATCCATTCTTTCACGGATGTTTTCACTTTTGAGGGGTTCTTATATTATTTTTCGCGGATGTTCATGGGCGGCGTTGATTGCTTTCTATCAGGTGACTCGCTCGCTCGTCAGTTCGCCTCTATCAAGAGAAAAAAATAGGACACAAGCCTATTACGCCAATTTTAATTATTATTCGTGAATTCGACATTTTGATATTGTTAAAATTTTTTAATGTTTTATTTTTTTTTAAAATGGAAGTGGACTATCATCATCATCATCAGCCCATTTAAGTCCCCACTGCTGGGGCACGGGCCTCCCTCAATCACATGAGGGGCAATTGCCATACTCACCACGCTTGGCAGACGGGTTGGCGAGGGTTGTAATATAAATGCAGATTTTTCCTTCTCTGGGTGCTGATGATAAGAGTCAGGGTGGTCTATTCTGCTCTGCCTGGGACCACACGGGGGACACACAAGTGGACTATATTATTACGTTATGTTAATAGTTATCTGAAATATATGAATTTTGATTTCATTTCATCTAATGTCATGTCGCTCGCCTTAATCATTCTGACTTCCCTGTTACTGAATTCGCACGGTTCCAATAGCAAACTGACGAAACTGTATTAGAAATAGGGCTGGAGTGTTTTCCTTACCCTGCAAGTTTACTGTAATTCCTCTTACATTGTGGTTTCGCCCTGGGCCACGGGTAATTAGCAACATTGCCTGAGCTCTCGCCAAGATATAAAGCCGGCTGTTGAAGAACCGCAAAATTCCGATGTTGTTTGCTATACCGATGTGACCTTCAAACCTTCTAAAATACTTAAAAATAGGTATATATATTTTATGCTAGAGGCGACAAACGAGCAAGCGAGTCATCTGATGGATCATCAAATGCTGCTCATAAATATACGCGAAATTAAAGAGATCAATAATGTGTGGCCGGCCTTTTCTAAAAAGAGTACGCGCTTCTCTTGAAGGTTTCTAAGTCGTAGCCGTCGTGAAATACTCCTGCAGCCAAACCGTTCCACAAACTGAGGTAGAAAGGTCTGCGAGAAGGGCAGTATTAGACCGCCATCCATGGAGAAGATGGGGATGGAAAAGAGTAGCAGCGCATAATTCCACCTGGTTTGTGTGTATTCGTAAACTGTGGCAATATGAACAATTTGTAGGTTTGCACTATTAGAGAGACTATCAGATACGTGCTGATTTCCTTATTCATGTTTTCCCTCAACGCGGGGCTAACAGTAGAAATACCCACAAAGATTTTGGTGCATGCTCAGATTCGAATCTACAACCTCCCCTTTCCTATTTATTTGTTACATTTGATCTATAACCGCTTAGTTAATGTTTCTATTTTAAAAACGAATTTGTATTTTTGCAACAACGTCCTGAACATATTTTATATTATACAGCGGTCGCCCGCAACTTCACTCGGAACCCAGTTGCCACAAAGAAACCTATGTAGCTCTCCATCTTTTCAACAATTTCCACTTAAAAATGACATCAGTTCGTCGCTCCGTTTTGCCGTGAATGTCGGAAAAGAAAACAGACACACTTATTTATTTATTAAATAGGTATTCAGTCAGTATCAGTATTTAACGCAGTTCCAATAAACTTACATTCAGCATGACCTAAATAATATCTTAATTATAGGAGAGGCTGCATTAATATCAATTCAATATTGAAGAACAAGTTTATATTATGATAAAAAAATTTAAAATATTTTTTAATTAATTATAAAATCTTTGTTTGAACGCAAAACAATGAAGTAGGTAAGTATTTCACTTGAAGCTTAACATCAGCGAAAGGTATCAAACCCGATCATACATGGCGACCCAGCCATGCGTGTTTTAGAAAGGGTATAGTGTTCCGACAGTAGTCAAATATGGAGGTAATTACTTTCAATTAATTACTTACAATGAGATGCAACTACATAGGTTCAAATGTAATGTGCCTCTCTTTGAGCTTACAATGCTTCTAATTTATAATAATAACATGGATTATTATCAATTAGTCTGTTCGTCGATAGCGTGCCTTATTAATGATCATCTCTTCGAGCACTGCAGTTTACGGTGCACTATTATGAACAATAACACACCTCCGTGCGATGTATAGAGGGTGTCTTATTCCCCTTAAACTCTATACAAAATTATTAGCGAATCTTGTCTTACAAGGAAAACTTCGGGTCCGAGCTACGGTTTGATGGAATATTTCATTACAGCGAGAGTACATACTCGGTAATACAGTATAGGATTCTGGAGGTAGCAATACTCCGCGTCGGCAGATGTGCCGACTGAATTGAATTGCATCCTATTCAAAGGTTTTGTCTTGTAGTTTTTAGTGTACTTTGGTGTTTATTTGTGCAGTGAAGTGCCGTGAAGCGATCCTAATATAAGAATTGTTGAATTGTATAGTTTTTAACACTGCTAATGTCTGTCGAGTGAGTTTTCACGTGACAAATTGTTTGGACCTAATAAAGTCTTAAAACCCGCGATGTCGTTTAGAGTGATATTAACAGAATCCGTTGGTTGGTAAAACATTATACAATACTGGCGTTTTATTAAGGTGACAGCTAGGGGACACTAGCGATGCCAATTGATTTAAAGGAGGGAAGTATATCTTTTTATCAATTTCGAAGCTGCAGCCTCTCGGAAAACACTTATGCAATTTATTTAATACTTATACTTAACCTTTGGCTCCGCTTTTGTACTCGAAATTTGAATCACCGCCTAAAACGACCACTTATGCCGTTAATCCGAATTCGAGTGCAAAAACAGATACAAAAGTAGGTAACAATTATTAAATAAACAGCAGAAGTGTTTTCCGAGAGAGAAATTCTTAAAAAGATATCCGGTTTAGTTGCTAACAATTTAAATCGATAGGTGTCGCCTTTCTTTTTTAAGCCTTAGGTAAGTGACTGTGACTGACTTCAACTGTTGACTACTCATTTATTCTCAAAAAGTTAGCAAATTATCTTCGGGATGAAGCGATATTACTAAAAAAATGCAGTGTATTATTTTCTAAACTAAAGGGCCCTATATATAGTACCTGTACAAGAGAGAGACGTTCAACCATATGCTTGAGGTGTCTCAAAACACCGAACCGAGAGGAAGAAGCCCAACGCGATGGTCATACCAGATCAGTACTACGCTAAATACCTCAGTGTACGACGCCACTCACGCCGCTGAAGACAGGTTAAGCTGGCGAAAGAAAATTCTGGAAAAAGTGTAACGTCGGGGTCACGACCCTTAGCATTGAGGTCAACCACACAAGGAGGAGGATACAGAACCGTTGTAGCTCAAAGTCTAGGCAGGAAGACGGTTGAATTTGTATGAGACCAGTTCCTGTATTTCTTCCTGTTTATTTTAGTATTGTTTTCAAACACAACCTACGCAGGCGGCTTGAGTTTTTATTTCTGTTGGCGACCAGCATCGATATGATACTTTTTGGCCAATAACTCCAAATTTTAGTGGTTTGCTTTTTATACATTTTGTTTTTATATGTCCTTTTTTTCTCCTGTCATTCTGCCAATAAAATTCATCGATTCTACACGCGAGTACGTTTCAATGGTCTAAATATATATCCTTTCGGCAATCCTCAACAATTTCAGTGACACTCTTTGCTTAGTAAAGCTCAAGCTTGCTCAAGTTACTTAGTAAACTGGTAAATCTATAATTTGCATGAATTTATATGCAGCGCCATCTACCGGAAAATGTCGAGCCTTCGTTACGAATGACTTTATGAGAAATCGTGAATGACTGATCGGATCGTAAAATGACGCTCATATTTAAATGTTCGCTCGTGCGTACGCGGCTGAACTCGCAAATAAACAAATTATACCCCTACCAGAGACCTCTCACCTTTGAAAGTTTGAAGTCCGCATCGGTCCAGAAATACCGCAGGCTTAACCACAGTTTGGCCGAGGCGGAAAGTTTCTTGAGATACAGTCGGATGTGGGCTGCCAGCCATCTAAATAAGGCAGCAGGAGCCCAATTCTCGTACTCGTGATATTTATTATCATACGACATATATCACTAAAACATAGTTTTTTTGTATGGTTTTCAGGTGATATCCGCCATGTTTTAAAAATATCACGAGCACGAGAATTGGGGTCCGGGAATCACCTAGTAAATTTGTGACTTTTTTATGTGATGTTGAGCAGATGAGCAAACAGATCACTGATGGTAAGTGATTGCCGCCGCCCATGGACATCTGCAACACCAGTGTGGTCACCTTTAAAAACCCTTTAAATGGGCTACCTTCACTCACGCAGCGAAACATAGCAGGGATACGTTTCACCCCGGTTTTCTTTGAGGCCGTAGCATCACTAGTGGTCGAGCCGGCCCATTCATGCCGAAGCGTGGCTCTCCTATGGTATGAAACTAATAGGCTTAAAGTATGATATTGCCGTTTTTTATAGACTTCTAGTTTTTTTGCATCAAAAACTTTTTTGATAAAAAATATTTTATTCTGAAAAACTACTCTACACGTTTCTAAATGTTGGTCGTTAAAGCACAGTTAACAGTTACTTTGCATATTAAATAAATGTTAGTATGGAAAATACCACTTCTAAGAGAATTGCCATACAAAACGGCCATTTCTTACTTAACCCCTAATATAAAAGTTGACTCAGCTCAAAATTAATGGTCTGCTTCGGGATATCTAACTGTGACTGCATTGAGATCGACTCCTCTGGGCTTTGATGGGGGACTAAAATAATAATAAATAACATATACATTGATCTTACTCCGAGATAGGTAGCTCAAGCACCTGTGTTACGGATATCAGAATCAACAGTGGGATTACAAATATATACATATAATACTTTTTCTTTTGTAAATACATACTTATAATACATAGAAAACGCCCAGACCAATACAAACAAACATGTTCATGCACACAAATATTTGTACTGTGCGGGGATCGAACCTGCAACCCTTGGACCAAAGGTAGCGTTCACTACCACTGTTCCAAACGGGTCGTCAAACGGGTCGGGACTAAGGTGCAGCGACCTCCCCGAGTGGCCCCGCCAGTAGTATTTTTGTTCCTGTGCCCTTTTTAGGGCCAGAGGAACTGGTCTGGGTCTGGTGTCACCTGGGCAACGGCGGGTAGTAATAGGGGCGACCAATACTGCTACCTGACGGCCAACGACTGCACATGGACGGCCGAAGCGCATATTTCTTCAGAGTCTCCATTATGCGCCAAGACCAGGCTGATGTATTGAAAGCTAACCCGGGGAGGAGAGTGCCTGCATCGCGGGCGGAGATAGTGCCTCAGCGGGCCTCCCCATCAGCCGTCTTGTCCTGGACCTTGAGGGCCCTGTCGACACATTGTCACAGGCCCTCCCCATCGTGGGGCGCCTTCTCGGGTCTGCGCCGTGTCCCACAGCCAGTAGGATGCTCTTCCTCTTCTAGCGATAACTTCTGTTATCTTGAAAATACTTTCTCGAACAACAGAACTTTGTCATTGTCACCTCAGTAAGTTTCTGCATAGATCCATACAAATCGGTCTTGGTAAGAGTTAACACAAGTTTGCGAACTGTGAGGACAGTTTGCGGTCAAAGTGGAGCTCAATTAGGGCTAGCTTAACCGGTACGTTAAATAGGATTAAATCCGATATTTTTATTGTTCTTAGCGGACAACTACAAATCAGACTATTTTCTCTACACCATAGTTCAAACTAGTTAAGTTCGATTCGTTGTAGTTACATCTATATACCTACTGTAGGAAGTGTACGTAATGCTAATGTTGATGAAGTCATTTGATTCATAGTGTGCAGAGTGTAATCTATTTTTTCTATAAAATTCATTGTTCTCCTGGCTGGCGGCTATAATCAAAAGCTGTAAGAATTTGCAAGACACAGGAGCCAAAAAAAAAAAAAAATATTTTTTTTTACACAACATCACATACATTGATTTGACTCCGAGATATGTAGCTGAAGCATCTGTGTTAGGGATATCAGAATCAACAGTGGGATTACAAATATATGCATTTAACACTTTTCTATTGTAAAAGCATACTTATAATACATAGAAAACTCCTACATCAATACAAACAGACATGTTCATGTACACAAATGTTTGTACTGTGCGGAGATCGAACCCGCAACCCTTGGACCAAAGGCAGCGTTCACTACCACTGTTCCAAACGGGTCGTCTAATAAGTTGTGATACAAATGTCAGACAACGGAGGAATTGCAAAATTCAGGGTGTATATGTAAACAATGGAGGGATGTATCCCTATAGCCACGTGCTCTACCAATCTGTGTCTGTCAAATGCGAATGAAATAAAACGCACGCTCACACGCATGCACGTACGCATGCCCGCACGCACGCACGCACGCATGTACGCACGTACGCACGCACGCTCCCACACACACACACACACACACACACACACACACACACACACACACACACACACACACACACACACACACACACACATTACATACACAACCAAACAGTCCACACAGCCAGGTGAGATGTTATATTATTTTTTAGATGTCAACCAGCCAAAACCACATACTCTCATCTTCCGCCTTAGAGAGTCGGGAGAAGTTGAAAACCAGCGCTGACCGAGAGGTCACCGTCGAGGCAGCATGAGCTGAACTTTATCCCTTTGTCTTTTCGTCCCGGCTAATTAGGTTATGTGAATGTACTGTTATCTTTGTATTTTTGTTAATAAGAGACAATAAACCATTTTTATTTATTTATTTATTATTAATTTAATCATTATGAACGACATGTAATTAATAGTTGATATTTTTAATACAAATCTTTTGCAATTTATACTTAGGTAAGGCAGGACACGCCTAAACACGAGATGAAATTTTTAAGTGTGTTATTTACTTAACATGTAATTATTATGATTATATAAAGCTTTGCATAAAAAAGTGTAATTAGTTTTTCTAAGTTAAATAAATAAAAAATCTTTTATGACTTATGGAAATTTTGCATAAGAAAATATTTCAACTTTTCATACAAAGTCGATAACGACGTGACTTGGTCATTTTGTACGGGAATTCAAAAAAAATTCGACGAATTTCGCAAAATCGTTGAACAAATGTTGTTACAATATTACACCAGACACTGTACAAACACAAGAAAGGCAAGTTTCTTCATTGGAATAAAATAAAACCGATGTTGCTTTCCTAAGCGATATATCGACTTTTCGATTCCCACGTAAGCTGCTTGTCGCCGGTTTAGGACGACAACTGCTAACAACCAACTTGAGAAGTTCTATGCATCACCACATTGTTATTGCCGTAAGTTCGTAAGCGAACGAAACCCAAGGCGCGTCGCTTACACGACAATCGCAGCCAGTTTAGAGGATTGCTCTCTATGAACAGTATCATCATCATCATCATCATTTCAGCCAATGGACGTCCACTGCTGGACATAGGCCTCCCCCAATGTTCTCCACACGGATCGGTCCTGTGCCTCCCGCATCCAATGGATTCCCGCGATCTTCACCAGATCGTCGGTCCATCTTGTAGGAGGCCTGCCACGGCTGCGAGTTCCTGTACGTGGCCTCCACTCGAGGACCTTTCCGCCCCAACGGCCGTCTGTTCTCCTCGCTATGTGCCCTGCCCATTGCCACTTAAGGCATGCAATCCTTTGGGCTACGTCTGTGACCTTAGTTCTCCTGCGGATCTCATCATTTCTGATACGATCACGCAGGGGGACCCCGAGCATAGCCCTCTCCATTGCTCTCTGGGTGACTTTGAGCCTCCTTAATCGGCACATTGTAAGCGGCCACGTTTCGGTTCCGTATGTCATCACTGGCAACACACACGCATTAAAGACTTTCGTCTTGAGACACTGCGGTAGATCTGCCGAAAATATGCTGCGTAGCTTCCCGAACGCTGCCCAGCCGAGTTGGATTCGTCGATCGACCTCTTTCTGGAAGTTGGCCTTACCAAGCTGGACTTTTTGTCCGAGGTAGATGTACTCATCTACAACTTCCAGTGTAGAGCTTCCAACCTTAACTAGAGTGGGTACGACATGGGAGTTCGACATAATTTTCGTCTTGTCCATGTTCATTTTCAGACCCACTTGTTGGGAGACTCTATTGAGGTCGTCGAGCATTTTGCCTAGGTCTTCCAAGGTCTCAGCCATGACTACGATATCATCAGCGAATCGAAGGTGCGTCATGTACTCGCCATTTATATTGATTCCAAGTCCATCCCAGTCCAGAAGTTTAAACACGTCCTCCAACAGAGTGGTGAACAGTTTTGGCGATATAACGTCGCCCTGTCTCACACCTCGCCGGAGAGGTATGGGTTTTGATTCCTGGTCCTGAAGACGGACTGACATTATGGCGTTTTCGTACAATGACTGCAACACTTTTATGTATCGGTAGTCTATTCGGCACCTTTGGAGAGACTGTAGCACGGCCCAGGTCTCGACAGAGTCGAAGGCTTTCTCATAGTCCACAAACGCTAAGCATAATGGCAGATTATACTCTTCGGTCTTCTGTATAACCTGCCGCAGCGTATGTATGTGGTCTATGGTGCTAAAGCCTTTTCGGAATCCAGCTTGTTCGGGAGGCTGGAAGTCGTCGAACCTGCGTACGAGACGATTCGTCATAACTCTCGAAAACAGCTTATATATGTGACTCAGCAGCGTGATAGGCCTGTAATTCTTCAATTGGGATTTGTCACCCTTTTTGAAGAAAAGCCTCACCACGCCAGAGTGCCACGCTTTGGGTGTCTTTCCCTCAGTGATGATGGAGTTGAAAAGCCTCTGAAGGGCTTTCAGGACAGGTCGTCCACCTGCTTTCAGAAGCTCCGCTGTGACTCCATCATCACCCGGTGCCTTACCGTTCTTAAGCTGTTTGAGAGCTATGCTAATCTCGTATAGGCTAACGTCCGGGATATCTTCGGTGTAGTGCCGGGTTAATTTGGCTCTTCGCTCAAAAGCTTGAATGACAGGTGCGCGTGATGTCGCGTAAAGCTGTCCATAAAAGTTTTCGATCTCAGCCAAAAAATTAAATAATCATTTATTTACCCGCCGCGTGGTCCTCGGCAGAGTAGAATAGGCCACCCTCACTCTTACCGAGGTGTCGTAAAAGGCGACTAAGGTAAAGCTGCTGGCATGATCATCAGCACCCAGAGAAGGAAAACTCTGCATTTATATCAAAACTCTCGCCAACCCGTCTGCCAAGCGTGGTGAGTATGGCAATTACCCCTCATGTGATTGAGGGAGGCCCGTGCCCCAGCAGTGGGGACTTAAATGGGCTGATGATGATGATGATGATGAATCATTTATTTTCGATCTTGAATCCATATAAAATTATAATATCTGTGGTACAGTGAAGACTATGCTTCCTTCTCATTTTTACCCGACTACGGTGAAGCAAAATCATAACCCGATTTTGACCTGTATGTATGTGTGTATGGTTGTTCATATATTCCCTCATAACTTCTAAACTAGTTATCAAATGAGGTGTCGTTAAAAGCGTCTTGATTGTCTTCTGGTTATAGGCATAATAAGACGGTATAATAATTTCAGCACAGACAATTTTCTTGGTTCGTGCATTTTAGAGCGTTTTTTTGGTAGTCGGGTTTTAGTTTTTAAACTTTATTTTTAATTCCTAGATAGGACAGTTAACGATACAACATATGTAGTGTTGGGGCGGTGAAATTATACGCAGTTTGTAATAATAGTCTTTTATTTTAATTAACACTAAGAGCACACACCGTCTTATGCTTTTACTCCCGCGCCATGATGATCTATCTTCCATTCAATCCTACTCATTCACACTTAACAGTTCATTCACTCTTTCACTCGTTCACTGCTCTCACCGTACATGCCTACCTATAGTTGAGCTAGGATGGCAATCCTACATTCGGCCATACCTGACCATTGGCTGGCCTCAGACAACTTATGAATAATTTATTGCATCTTTACTTTTGCTACCACACTAAACACAGTAACCACCACTTGGTTATACAAAAACACTTAAGCAAAGACAAGGTTGTACAAAGCTATACTATAAAAATAACATAAAAATATTATTCACTTAAGTTATACAAAAACAATTAAGCAAACACATGATCTTACACCACTATACTTTAATGAAATCCTTTAGCTTAAAGATACAGTTGTTATAAAAAAGACATTTTGTTTTTAATTATTTATCCCTTACATACATCCCTTTCAATCATCCCTTACCTACCTATTTAATTTGGCCATGGCTTCATGTGATCCACAGAACTTGAAGTTTTCTTAGGCCCCTCTGCAGTGACATCTTCCTTGACTACATCATAACGGTCATTACGCTTAACCTTCACCACTTTGTATGGCCCCAAATATTTAGGTTTCAGTTTCAGTCCTGGTCCGTACTGGGTCCTCTTTATAGCTACCAGGTCTCCTACTTTATATTGGGAACCAGGTTTCCTCTTCTCATTGAAAGTCTTCCTGTTTTCTTCCTGTACTTGTAATATTTGTTGCTTAGCTTTGATTCTAATCTCTTCTCTATTTTCTTCATATTGATTTACCTCCTCTTGTCTTAATAACTCTAATATTTTCAAGTCTTCCTTAGACCGCATACTAACACCAACCATGAGGTGAAATGGAGTTGTGTTTATGCTCCTCTGATAGGTACTATTGATAGCCCTCTGCACACTACTGACATGCCGATACCATAGAGATGGATTTTCTATGCATAACTTGGTTAATACAGCCAAAATAGTCCTGTGCAGCCTTTCTACTTGGCCATTTCCCCTTGGTACTCCTGTGGTGATAGTGAAATGCTGAATATTTTCCTCCCCGCAGTACTCTTGAAAATCTTTACCCGTGAATGCTGTTCCTCTGTCACTTATGATTCTTGCTGGATTTCCAAAATGTTGCTGTAGTATTTTTAACTTATCAACTGTCTCTTTACTTGTTGTACTCTTGGTTGGGAATATCCAGGTAAACTTGGTGAAACCATCCACTACAGTCAAAATATGGTTATATTGTTTCTTCGTATCTGTCAGTGGTCCTAAATGATCTATGTGAAGTGTGTGTAATGGAATACCTTCTTTATCTATGGGATGGAGATATCCTTCTTGCTTCCCAGCCTTCTTTGTGGCCATCAGACATGGTATGCAGGACACCACAAACTCCTGTAATTTCTTTTCTAAATCTGGAATATAATAATCTTGTTTAATAATTTCCTTCATTTTCTTCATAGCAAAATGCCCCTTATTGTGAACTTGTTTTATAATTTCTCCCTCAAGTGCTTTAGGTATGACAAGCCGCTTCTGCTCTCCCTTGTATAGCAGTCCGTTATGCAACCAGTAGTCTGAAAAAGAGCCTTGTTTTAGTAATTCACATACTGCTTTCACTCCATCATCGCTTTGTTGAGCCAGCTTGATCTGGTTCTGCAAACTATTGCCGGTGATAGTTAGACATGGGTGTCGGCTCAAAGCATCCACATGCTGCATCTTCGTACCAGCTCTATGTTGAACCACATAGTCAAACTGATCTAGGTATAACACCCAGCGAGCAACTTTAGGTGACAGTTCCTTTTTCTTCAGCGTCAACTCAAATGCTTGGCAGTCGGTGACAATTTTAAAATGAATCCCGTATAAATAAATCCTAAACTTCTTTACACCTTCAATGATGGCTAAAGCTTCAAGCTCATAGCTTGAATACTTCGCTTCTGCTTCCGAGGTCCTCTTACTCATGAAGTATACGGGGTGCCAGCCATCCTCATGCAACTGCAACAATATGGCTGAATAGGCAACCGACGATGCATCTGTATGCAACTCAGTGGGTAGGTTGCTGTTATAAATCTTAAGTACCGGAGAATTTCCTAACTTTCTCTTTAAGATCTCAAAAGCCATTTTTTCTTTGTCTCCAAATACAAACACAACCTCTTTTTTGAGTAAGTCAGATAAGGGTTTGGCTGTATATGCATAATCTTTAATGTATTTTCTGAAATATGAAGTCAAACCAAGAAAACTGCGAACTTGCCTTACTGTTGTTGGCTGTGGATATCTCACTACAGCATCTGTTTTCTCAGTTGTAGGTCGCACTTCTCCATTCTTCACTAAATGTCCCAAAAACTCTATCTCTCTGGAAATCAAAGTTGCTTTTTTCCAATTAATCTCCAATCCATAATGTTCTGAAATCAGAAGTACTTTCTTAAGTCGTTGTACAGCTTGATTCTCATCTTCTGCCGGTATCAACAGATCGTCGATAAATATGATAACCTCACCTGTAGCTAGTAACTCCCTAAAAATAATTGATATGAACCTCATAAAATATTTGGGACAAACACTTAACCCAAACGGAGCCTTTAAAAATTCAAATTGCCCATTGTGTGTAACAAAAGCCGTATATTTAATGGACTCTTCAGATATACTCAAATGAAAAAACCCATTTTTCAAATCAAGCACACTGTAAATCTTAGCATTTTTTAGTTTATCTATTAAATCTTCAATTACTGGCAATGGAAACTCATCTTTCAAAATGTTTCTATTTAACATCCTATAATCTACACATACTCTAATGGAATTATCTTTTTTCTTCACTAATACAACTGGGCTACTATATTCAGAATGACTTACGCGTATGATATCTTTTTCCAACCACTCCTTAACCTGTCTGTCAACTATTTCTTGCTCCTTCAGCGCCAAACGTCTTGGTCGTTGTGCCACCGGTACTTCATCCTTGAGTACAATTCGTAGCTGCAGGGGTGCCTCTTTGGTCTTCCTAGGTTTATACTCACGCACACACTGTATCACCTCTTCTTTCAGGGCTGGATCCTTCATGTGACCTACAACAAAACCTGATGAACATACTTCACTTGCATAACATCCCAGTCGCTCCCACTCTTTACTATAAAATTTCGCACAACCCTTTTTTAACACAACTGTAACTTCGCTAAGGAATTCCTGACCTAAAATTACATCATACGGTACATAGTCTTTACTGATTACATGGAATATAGTATTAGGATAAAACTGTTCGTCTACGCACAAGTTCAAACGACATTTTCCTAACGAACGCACTGTTGATTGTCCGATGCCGGATAACACAAGTTCATCTTTTTCGCACTTTGGTTTGTCAATCGCGTCGTACACATTTTCGGAAATAATATTTACGTCGCTTCCTGTGTCAACTAACGCCTTTATTTGTAAATTGTTTACTTTCAAAACAACAACCGGCTTTCTCTCGTTTTCTGACATTGACATTTCCTCCTCGTAAACAAACGCCGCCATCTTTGGTTTCTCGTTCATTCGTTCCATAGTCATTCGTTCATTCGGGAACAAGTCATTTGACCGGATGTCGTTCATGTTGTCGTCGTCTTTCAACGTGAACATCGTACTTTTGTTGCGTTGGTCATCTTGATATTGTTCCGCTTGATTTCCGCAAGAGGCGCCACCGTCATATGTGACGTCCGCCGCGAACATCGCGCTCTTCGTATTATGACTTCGTGTTTTACCGAACCCGTCCGATCGTGGTGGCGGACGACTGTGATTGGTTATCGCCGCCGATCTGCTCGCCTCCAATGGCGCCGACGTCGTACACGCCGATCCAATATGTCCGAATTGATTGCACTTAAAACATTTAAGTCCCTTGCTTCGATTCGGGCAATCAGCTGATGCATGTCCAATTTCACCACATCCATAGCACCGAATCCATCCTTTACTCGTACTAGATGAATATGATTGAGGCTTGTTTACATTTACCGTATGCTTTTTCTGCACCTGCACCGCCATTTTTCTTGACACCGCTTCATATATTTTAAGTTTTTCTTTCAGGTCGCCGTACGTCGTAACGCCATATAGCATTATTTTATTTGTTTCCACATCCAATATTCCGTCCACTATGTATTTTATAGCGACGTAGTCAGGTATTTTGCCTCTTTTACCGAGCTCCTTCATAACGAGCATGTAGTCTAAGCATGTTTCGTGTTGTAGTTTTTTCCGACTGCTCATCAACTCGTGTATAGCTTTCACGTCGACATGATCTGGGAATTCTTTCACCAAAGCCTGCTTCAGCTCATTCCAGCTTTTGTGTGGCCGCTCCGCTCGTAGCCACAATGCCGCCGTGCCGGTTAGGGATCTTCTGGCGATAAGAAGTTGCTGTAACGGGGTCCACTCGAATATTTCCGCGTTGCTTTCTACGTCTTCTATCCACCGAACCGCTGAATAGGTATCGTCGCGTCCGCTGAATGTAGGTATCAGCTCCGCCGTCATCTGCAGCATATTTGGCACGCTGCGTTTTTTGGATTCGATCTCTCCTTCAAAATCATCGTCGAAATCGCCTTGGCGACTCTTCCGCCGATCTTTATCCCTAGGCATATCGTCTTTCGTCTTTTATGCCACGCGCCGATCGCCACGTGCTCCTGTCGTTGCCCAAACTGCGTACACGTCGTAATCTCACCGCCCGTAAATTTTTTGCTGATCCCGGACGAGCCCCCAAATTTGTAGTGTTGGGGCGGTGAAATTATACGCAGTTTGTAATAATAGTCTTTTATTTTAATTAACACTAAGAGCACACACCGTCTTATGCTTTTACTCCCGCGCCATGATGATCTATCTTCCATTCAATCCTACTCATTCACACTTAACAGTTCATTCACTCTTTCACTCGTTCACTGTTCTCACCGTACATGCCTACCTATAGTTGAGCTAGGATGGCAATCCTACACATATGTATTTTTTGTGATGGGTGGCAGACAAACAGACGTATCACATGATGGTAAGCGATTGCCACAATCGATGGACACCCGCACCTATGGAGTCCCAAGTGTCTTTTTTTAATGAAAATTTAAAAAACTCACCGACAGTGGCCATATTGGATTTGAAATTTGTCACAATAAATCTATTCTGTTACTCGAGCTCTTTTATATGATACCCATATTGTGGGAGTTGTGTTAAAACATACAATCCATATCTTTGTGACGGCGGCCATCTTGGATCGAATTTAATCTAATATAGCTAAGAACACTCTTCCCCTTTTAAACAAAAAAAAAACAAAATCAGAATCGGTGTATTTGTTCGGGAGCTACGATGCCATAGACAGACACACAGACACGTCAAACTTATAACACCCCGTCGTTTTTGCGTCGGGGGCTACACATCAGCGATCTCTCTGATTTTGCGGATGTTAATGGGTGGCGTTACTTTCCATCGGGTGACTCGCTTGCTCGTTTGTCACCTCTAGCATAAAAAACTGCTAATCTTTAAATCCCCTTTTTGGGCCTTTCGTACCTTTTCCATCACGACGAAACAGCACCAACGCTGCTTTGCGCCGGTTTTCTCTAAGGGTATCACTCAGGTCGAACCAGCCCATTCATGAATATATGAATGAATTCTGATGCGTATCTTGCTTACGATAATAGTTATTGAATCGCGCTAAGAAATTCGCCTTGAAGGATTAGCACGAACATTCAAAGAATTCGTAACGTTGACTTATCGTGTCCACGCTAAGATTAAGGAGCAATACAAAGCACCTTCATTGACGATAGTTAGCCAACGTCAAAATGTATAGTCAGAGTTGACGTTTGATTATGTCTATAAACTGTTGGTTATGCTGAAAGAGCTCTTAAATTTTTCATACAAAATTGCTTTTCAAGAAAACTTCGTGGTAACCCATCTGATCTTAAAGTTCGTTCCTGTCGAATGAGCCGCCACCACTCATAGCAAAATTGTATTTATAGTGAAACAGTATATTGGCTCTCCCCAGCCTGATAGTAAGCAAGAGAAGAGCCCACGTTGCAATTACAAAGGACGCAATGACAAGGCATCACCGCCGTTGGGACTGCCATACTGGCCCGCAAGATGTTTCTTCACGCTTCAACGAAGCGTGAGAAAGGAGAAGGAAATAAATAGGCCGGCAATGGCTGGCAATAGAGTTCCTTTTCTTGATACATAGTTAAGAAAGAACATAGTTGAGTTGGTGGTTTCAATCGCTCTAAAATTTTTATTTTACAGATAAAAGTGCGCCATGGTTTTTTCAATGTTCAATGAACAAACATTTGCGATGCATTCAGTGTTCTCAGTTTTTTTTAATTCTATTGAGGCTGAGTGCAGTCTTTTTACAGAGAGAATAAAGGGGTGGGAGGGGGGAAATGGGAGGATTTATTTTCAATTACGATAGTTGAATTAAACCTAGTCTAGTTTAAAATTAACTGAGGATATATTGAAAACATTCTTGTCGACGTATTTTTCTTTTCCTTTCAAAATGCGTCTTATTGTACGAGTCTATCTATACTAATATTATAAATGTGAAAGTGTGTGTGTGTATGTCTGTTTGTCCGGCTTTCACGGCAAAACGGAGCGGAGAGATTTTTTTAAGTGGAGATAGTACACAGGCTACTTTTTGTCTCTTTCTTACGCGATCCCATCCGCGGGGAAAAGCTAATAAATTCAAAAAGACCATTCTTTCTTTTCTATAATGAAGATTTAAAAATTACGAACGTGTTCCTTGCTTAAATGCGGCAACCAATCAGTGAATTCTTTGATGTGGCTGTTTATGAAGGGCGGGGATCACATAAAATCAGGAAATCGACTGGTATCGGCTTGGATCACCCGATTGAACGATTGCCGCCGCACACTGCAAGACCAGTGGAGTCATAAGTACGCTGCCAACATAATCCCCCTTTCCTCCATATTGAGCCTCCGGTACCCTTACTCACTTGGCGAAACACATAGAAATCTGCTGCACTTGAGGAGTTACAGGCCTTTTTTTCATTCTGATTGAAACAAACAAATACATATTTAATAAATTTAATTGCGATAAAATCATGCCTGCTCAAACCTCTTCGCTATACTAGCATCTCTATTAGCGTTCACGCCTCTCAGAAGCCACCCTTGACCGGGGCGCGGGCGTTGGTCTCCCAGAGGAGCGTCGTCAGCTGACGCTAGCTGTGCCAGGAGCATCCTCCTGGGCCGCGAGGAGTTGTTTAACGAGCTGCCGTGGACGAGTAGGTAGGAGAAGACCACGATATCACCTCGCTCGGCGATTACGGGAGTTGCTTTTTCTAAGGGGAATTTGGCCTGGAATTAGAAAATAAAACATTTTAAGTTAACAATGGTTGGCTGGTTTTCATGGCTATACCATGTGTTTCCCCGCTCACCATTGTATCTTCTTCTCTTTTAGGTCCCAAAATCTTTCTTTTTACATTATACTTTATTTTTATATATGAGAGGGTGCCCAGGGTGCCCAGTCTCTAGACCCCCGCCGTCATGCGGGAGTCGTCGGGACGACGGGATACGTCGGACTCCCCCCATGTATGCGTAACGCATTTCCCCTGGTTGAGCAAAAAAAAAGTATGGGCCCGCTTATACTACTAGCCGAAGCGTGGCTCTCCCAGAAAACCGGCTTGAAGTAGAGCATGTGATTCGTCGGATGAGTAAGAATACAGGAAGCCCATTCTCTTTTTATGTGATAGGTGACAGACAAGCAGATGGTTAGCGGGAGGCATTCGCCCATGGACACCAGTAAAGTCACAAGTGCACCTTTTTAAAGGAAGGAAAAGGGGGTTCCCTTTCCCTCGGATTAGGCCTCCGGTACCCTCACTCACTTTAGATATTGAAATATTTTTTATTGTTAAAAAAAACATTAATATAAGGTGGCGAGGATTCTGACGTGATTCTTACCTGATCAACGAAATGGAAGTTCCCAACTTTAGACCCATGATCTTCGAGAGGGCCAAGTTTCTGTGAGCCTGGGTACACGAATAGGCCACCATTTTGAGGATCAGCGGCGTCCAGGTGGAGGAAAGCTGCTACCATTGAATCTTTCTCGTATGGGAAGTAGTGGTAATCCTAGGAGATGGAAAAATGAGATGTGAAATACACATACCACTTTAAATCAATTGATTTGTGTCTTTCTTTCTATGAAACTCTGTATCTAAATAGTAAAATCTATGCTCTTTGCAAAGAGAGTCAGCAAGCAACATTCAACATTTGAAATTTTCAATTGAAAAGTAAATGCCATAAGAAAACCATAGCGTAGTCCGCGTGGCAGAGTATTAGGCTGGGAAATTTTAAAAACATATCCATTGACACGATAAGAACAAGACCATGTAATATTAAGAAGTAATAACGTAAAAACGCAATAGCAAAGATATTTTTGCCTACTAGTCTACTTTGCATTGAAAGTAAAGTCCGTAAAATTGTGGTAAAAATATGGGTGTTACCATACAATATTACCATAATTCTTTGTAGGGAGTTGACAAATACCTGATGCATGGGATAAGCTGCTCCTTTCTCAGGTGGCTTCAAATGCGCCTTGGTATGGTGCAGGATGATATTCTTCGTTTCCATGATGTCTTCTAGGGAATCCAGCAGCTTCTTGTTGAACAGGAATAAGTTGAACACGGCTGCGTGGTACTGAAGGTTGTGGATGCCTTTGACCTGATAAATAAGGAATTTTATAAAAAGCTTAAATACGAGTTTATTAAATGACTAAGTGTATCCCATACTACTGATTCTGCTGATTCCAAAGTTTCTTGTTAACTGCCGCACTCAGAGAGCCAAATTAATTTTAATCTTTATATACTTAAGAAAATATATTGAAACTTAATTGCAATACACATAAAAATATCTAGAATTAAGTTTATAAACCTCAGCTTAATTTTACGTCTCTAAGTGCGGCAGTTAGTGCTTTTATAGGAATCAGTATCTGAAAAGGTGTACTTTAGGTGCCGTATTTAGGTGGAAAATTACAAGTCACATTTTCTTTATCAACATAAGCCTGATGCAGACCACTGCTGGACTTCTTCAAACGTTTGATACTCCGATCGATCTTCAATTCGATCGAACTCCTGTCAGCAATCTTTCACAAATCGTCACTCCACTTGGCATGAGGCCATCCTCACTCCGTTTATCGAGACTGCAGAACTTGCTTACCACAGCAGTTTTCGGTTCTGCGGCTGATATGTTCAGCGCACTGCCACTTCAACTTAATAAAACAACTTATGGATTTAAGATAATTACTTTCCCGTAGTCACGGGATGCCCTGTTTATTCATCATTCATCATTTTGAGCCAGGTGCAGCCTAGCCAGATGAGTCAAAGGAAGGAGAAGGAGCCCGGCAATAAAAGAGGTGTTCTGAGGGGTCGTCGAATGTTAGTTCTTCTTCGGCAACTGGTTGTGAATCTTAGTTGCCAATGTGGCCGGAGGGGTCCAAGTAGACTCGACCGAGAAAGCTCGTTCCAGAAGTCTGTTCCAAGAAGACTCCTCCAGGAAGACTCGCATCTGAAATTGAACGAACCAGCCTGTTCACCAGTAGGCAGGGTCTGGTTGTTCGGTCTGCGTCAGGGAGCCTACGATTAGGGGTCTAAGATATAATATCCCGACGCAGACCGCACAACGAATAGTTATAGCGCCAAGTTAAATTAAGCTAAGCTTATAGATAAGTATATAGACAAGCCACGTCAAAGTGACGCGTTATAACTTAAGGCTTTGATAGAATTCACAAGAAATACCCAACTTCGTTGTATGACATCCTTCCCTCGAAAACTCCTCGCCCCATCAACTTCCCTTTCCTTCTTTCCCTTTCCTCCTCACGTTATATTGAATATTTATGTAACTATATCAAATTGTATAATATAAGATTATAGTAACAGTTTCTATGAATCTCCAAATTAACAAAGTTTGTGTTGTCTAAATGTGTATGTCAGTGTACGTTCTGTTTGTTTTAGGTGATGTTTAATAATAACCCAAACTCAATCATCTGAAGAGAACCAGCTCATTTCTCAACAAATTTTCTAAGGAACGTGTCTCTTTAATCACTTGACATTGGCAGAGTTGTCTCGCAAGAGCAACAGCAAGCCATAAAAAAAATAGAATTCACAAATAGGAAAAGATTAAGGCAATTATTCAAGGATTAAGATTAAGAGTATTTTACAAGAAAAGAGGGCTCTAAGGGCAAATTAATAAGTTGGAAATAAGTTTCAATTAGCACATACAGAATGCTAAGCAGGAAAAGGTGTAACTAAAATATTTGATTTGTGTGTCGTAAATTGTGTCATTGTGTCAATGAGTACTCACTTGATATCCTGCGGGGTTTTTTCTGGAAGATTTACAGCAGAACAGGTACTAACACGACCTGAAGTCTAAAAGATAGCAAAGATGGCCGAACTGCAGATAAATTAGATTCACAGTAAGTTGCGCTCGTAGTTGAGAGTCAAATGAGGCGGGCGCGCTCCCGTCAATCGTTTTATGCGACGGTAAGGAGGGAGGAGCAGATCACCGTTAGCTTTTGGCTATTGCCTTATAAGGCCGTAGAGTCGGACCCGTCGGAGCGTCAGTAAGCAGTGCTCTGATTGGTCAAACATTCAAGTGCAAATGGTTTATTACGTTCCGTTTGTTTGAATCCAACCGAACATTAACTATTTTTCACGCATGATAACCCTGAGGCGCACTGCACCCGTTTCCGTTTCATTATTAGTATGATGGCACTCAAAGACTTAGAAAAATTACCGTTTTATCTCTGCACAAGAAAGGGCCGGGTAATAGAGTTGCTATGAGAATTTAACGTTTTATACAATATTATGTGCATATCATGGCCGTAATAATTATTAATTAAAATAAATAAACAACACAACACTTCGCGTCTATAATCACGAATGTAGTAGTGTGTTTTATACAAGTGCATTTAAAATGTCCCTATAAATAAATGGACGAAGCACGCGGTGCCCATACGTGGATACATAATATTATAAAGAACATGCTTCACACCAATATGGTTTAGCTGCAAATAAATGTGAAGAATGATTACAATATTGTAATAACTAAGAATTTACGCTGTGACATTGAAAAGTGTAATGTGATGATGAACAGTGAGTGAACAATGAATAAATAAAGCTGCACTATAAACCTTGGAAACTGTGGTTTTGTTATTATTAAACTAAATCTCCCGATAGATAGGCCTCCCGTCATACGCCAGTAAGTACCTATATTGCATATACAATCCACATCACACACAAGAAGCTAGAATAACACCACGAAGGTACACATATAAGTAGAGCATAGAATCTTAGAGGCAGCCCCTAGATTCCTGCAGGAGGAGAAGCAGTTCTACACCGTATTATCTACTACGTGTTTTGTATAGCGTATGCTACACTATATCACGTCATCATCATCATCATCATCAGCCCATTTAAGTCCCCACTGCTGGGGCACGGGCCTCCCTCAATCACATGAGGGGTAATTGCCATACTCACCACGCTTGGCACACGGGTTGGCGAGGGTTTTGATATAAATGCAGAGTTTTCCTTCTCTGGGTGCTGATGATCATGCCAGCAGCTTTACCTTAGTCGCCTTTTACGACACCTCGGTAAGAGTGAGGGTGGCCTATTCTACTCTGCCGGGGATCACACGGCAGACATTCAAATACAAACGGCTTATTACGTTCGGTTTTATCTACTAAGTGTTTTGTATAGCGTATGCTACGCTATATCACGAATAAATGTTTTTTTTATTTATTCATAAATTCCCTGCTCTGAAAACCACGCAATGTTATGGTTGGTAACAAAAGCTTTAGCCTCGGGAACTAATATCAAGCGAGGTTCTGCGCCGTCCCCGACCAATCGCTTCCTGAAACCTTTGCTGTTCCCTCGGGAGGTATTTGTGGAAGAATTTACCCGTATTGACTTGTAAACATTTCGGAGTATATTTTCTCTATTTGTTTTGTAGGCTTTCTCTATGACCTCGTAACGATTGTATAACGGTTAATGGTAATAAAAGTGGTACCACTTTGTCTGACTCCCTGTCTTGCCAAAATCTGGAACATGTTTTTTTGTAAGTGATACGTGGCAGACGAGCAGACGGATCACCTAATGGCAAGCGATTGCCGCCGCCCAAAGTGACATCAGTGGAGTCACAAGTGCGCTGCCAAGCTTTAAACCCCCTTCCCCTGGGTTGGGCCTCCGGTGCCCTCACTCAAGCAGCGAAACAGCTGCTTCACGCCGGTTTTCTGTGGCCCATTCATGCCGAAGCGTGGCTCTCCTAGTAACGGTTCAAGCATACCCCAATGACACAATACGTTGAGACACGCGATACCAAAGAATCTCATCAAATGGTCTGCTAAATAGAATTTATATAGCTTTGGCTCAATCAGTCTTAATATATTGCAAAACTGTATGGGGAGGAGCTAGAAAAACAAAATTCCTACAATTAGAATGAGTTCAGCGGAGTCTTCTAAAAGTGACGTATTTCAAAAAGCTGCGTTTTGCCTAACGAAAGTCTCTATCAGCTGTGTGATCTTCTATCAGTGAAAGACTGTATATATTGCATGTAATATTAAGACTTCATGAATCTCTAACATACAATACAAACACCCAGAAAAAAAGGAGAAATCAAATTGTAGCTTATACTCCATTAGTAAAAACTAAATTTGCCCAAATACAATACAATTCTCAATCTGCCTATTTATGTAATATGATGGACAGAGAGTTAGACATATATGTAAAAACTTACAAAGAAACAAAAATAGTGGTGACAAAATGGCTTAAGACTAAAACTTGGGAAGAGACAGAATCTTTCCTTCACTATATAAATTAATACATTCCCACCATAGACACAAACACAAACACACACACACACACCACACACACTCACACACACACACACACACACACTCACACACACACACACACACACACACACACACACACACACACACACACACACACACACACACACACACACACACACACACACACACACACACACACACACACACACACACATATATACAGACACTATAATCCCTGTTGATTGTACTTTGCATGAGGTTTCTTTTGATTAGTTTAGCGATATGATTAGTTATTTCTGTAAGAGCAGAGCTTCTTAACACAGGCTTAAGCTTAAAAAGAAGCTCTAGCGCAATTAATCTCAGTTGTAAAACATTGTTGATGACAGTAAACAATTTTGAATTTTTTTTTATGCATGTTCTCGTATGACACTTTTTGGACTCACCGTTAACTGACTATCACTCTTTCTGTCACTCTCGTCGCTGCCAACCCAGGAACTCTCCATCTTAGCCGGGTTCTTCCTCGCAAATAAACTGTCATATTCCTCACTTATAAGCGCCATTTCATCTTCAGGAATTACATTCTTCAGAATGATGTAGCCGTTGTCTTTGTAAAACTGTTTTTGCTCTTGTGTTAGACGAACCATTTTTGTTTGGGACTGAAACGATAAAATAAAGCAAGTGTTTTTTTTTGGCTCCGAAACTCAAAACAAATCCACGCAACCCTTATTAGACCATATTGTTGTCCATTTTTCATGCCCTATTTCCTCCGTAGCACGCAAAGGTATTAAGCTTGAAATTAATAACAATATCACGTTTCAGGTCAGCGAATCTAAAAATTGTTAAAGATATTGACGCAATAAAAATATATATCAATTTATCCAGTACCTACTAGTAGCTCGCTTTCACATTTCTTGGGGATATTATTTTATTTTATTTTATTTTTATTTGATACAAAAATCCACAGCTCTTAATGTTAGATACAAAACTCTTATATACTAATCTTACAGCTAATAACAGACTTTCTTTATTTTTCTTATATAAAAATAACAACAAAGAGACGACGAGACATGAGTGAAAGACTTTTAGCAATAAAACCTAGGTAAATGTTAAGTATGTCAATAATAACATGTAACAGTTATTGACTATAATATTACCTATTATAATAATATGGACACACGAAGTATAAATAATAAATTATGCCAATTAATATACATATACCTACGCACCCAAACACAAACATCCTATAAATAAATAACCAATTAAATAAATAAATAGAAAATACATAAAAAAACAATGAAGATCAACAATGATTTGTTCCATTACCAACAGATGGCGCTAGGTGTCGATGACATCGCGTAAGCCTTTCGTGTTTTCGGATACCTATAAGCGTTGCCGCTGGCTGTAGGTTTAACTCTATATAAATAGTATATTTTAATGCGCCCTAGGTAATCAAAACCTGTAGGGTGATTACAGTTTTGGTATTATCATGAAATTTTACATGAAGTTTTGGTGACCCACAGTTTATATAGAGAAATATCTGATAAAACCACGCCACCACACCACCTAAGAGACCACGACGGCCAACTTTCTTTATTTTTTTAAATGGACATGAACGCAACCACATCGGAGCGACAAATCTCTCGCCTAAAACGTGCTGTTACTTTTTCTGTCTGTGAAATACCGTCATCCTTCACGCGCTCGTACCTACGTATATCACTGTATTTAGTTAAACTCTAATATGTATAGATTTCAGTTATCCTTGCGTTTTATTCATCAATTTTATAAAAGCTGAAAGTGTTTCTCGTGCCCCCAACACAGGCTGAATATAATCTGTGACATAGGTAAGAAGAACAACCAGCGGCTATAAAGTTTTGGTTATGGTGACTTCAGTTTTTATTAGTTACCAAGGTCGGGCCGTCATGGCTAAAACGTAATAATTATATTTCTGAAACCATAGAATTAGTCTTGTTATAATTCTATGTCTAAAACTAACAGTAAAATATTAAAATACTGATTTCAAATGCAAGTTAAAATAAAAACATTTCAAATTTATATTAACATTCACAAACAATACATTCTCTTTATTTCATTGACAAACCAATAACTTTAATTGTAACATAGTCCATACACAAATACAAACCTTATACAACAAATACACAGCGTATTAAAACAGACGATGAATGTAAATGAAATATTGTGAAATTCAAACATAAATGGACACAAACATCTTGTTTACAGAAGCACTATGTTATGATTGCGGTGGGATATCGTTTGGTCCGTAATCACTCAATGTTTACTGATAGCCAGATCATGATGCGAGGAAGTATTTATTGTGTTTTACTGTACGGTTCTGTATGTACGGTCGGGGACTCTGGTGCTTAATTACTTTAAAACGAAAATCGCTTGCACGCAAGAAACGAAAATGATGTAATTTGAAACAAATCACTATGCAAGCTGCAAGCGATTTTTGCTCTTCAGTTGGTAATGCGACAGATTCTCCGACTGTACATTTCATGTCATAGAGTAACTTGACTGAGATAGAGGCATCGGATGTTTAGAATGGCCATCTTCGAGAACCATTCAGGGAGACAATAAAATAAGTATCAGAAATCAATTATTTTATTTGCTTTATTTAAATTCCCCATACTTTCTGGACCTGTGGTTTCACTCCCTTCTTTTTTTAAAATTGCTAATGTAGTCAGGCGGCTGGAGGTCATTGTTCTTCTTTTACTTTTCACAGTGCTGCTTCACGCCGCTTTTCTGTGAAGCCGTGGTATCACTCCGGTCGAGCCGGCTCATTCATGCTGAAGCGTGGCTCTCCCACGGTATACATTAACTACATATAACAAGTATGGAGTGAGCAAAATACCTACACGTCTTGGAAAGTTCTGAACGTGTAACCAGACCAGGACTTATATGGTCTTATTTCTCGCCTTAAGTTGCAAAGGTAAGACCAAATTCGCTTATTTAAGTTACCTGGATCAGTGTCCAAGCTTTATGATAGGATAATGATCATTATGATGACTTTAAAATCTTTACTGTTTATCAAGACAGCGGCAACGCTTATAGCTAATTCAAAAACACGAAACGCTAGCGCGATGTAATCGACACCTAGCGACATCTATTAGTGTGAAGTGGAACTATTGAAACGAAGTGAGGGCGGGCTACTAGTATTTATATCACTGAGAAGTTCAAAACCAATAAGTGCGATTCTAAGGAAAAGTTTTAAGCGTAAAAGAATCATCCCTTATGCAGTATTTTTATATATAATAAGATTCATAGGTACCTATGAATCTTATTCCAGCATCCCACTGTAATTTATCATTGAGAACTTTAAATTCACCTTCAAGTAGATTTATGGTATCGATTTCGAGGACTTCCGAACCATTAACGTTTTTAACTTTTGAAATTTCTAGTTTTACTACAACTCGGAAATTTTACGAATGCATTCGGTAAGTTAATCAACGAAAATACAATTTATCTTTCGTATGTTGATTTTCCTTGGAAATTTTATACATTCACGGCTTTTTTTATTTTCCGGTGACATAGATATTTTGTTTAATCGCCACTTACATTGTGGGTCAAATGATCAAATCTTGTCTTATCAGCGTTACGTATTTCTATACGCCGAAGGTCGTGGGTTCGATTCTCACGCTAGCTAAATATTGGTGTGATAAACGCTCGTTTGATTAAATCCGTTTTTTTTATCTACAGTTACCTTTTGGTTAAATTAACTATGGTTATCTATCTAATGGTTAACTGTCTAAATAATAGACAAAGTGACAGCGTAAAAGTGACGTAATTCCTCGTAATATTGTAACTATTGAATTATTGTTCAAAAACACATTTTGTGAATATTTGACCATTGGTTACTTTTTTAACCCATTAGTTCAGTTTAACTACGGATCAAAAAATTGGCCCTTAGTGTTTGTCCTAATGTATTTTAGTACTAAATTTGTATTTCCTCTGTTGCCTTATATATCCGTAACACAAATGCACGGATCAGGTCAATGCATATAATAAGATGTTGTATGAATTCATACACAAAAACATGGATTATCTGTTAAAATATAGTAACTGGTGTCGCGGGTGTTGATGGAGGGCGGCAATCGCTTACCACCAGGTGATCCGTCTGCTCGTCTGCCACCTATGACATAAAAAATCGTTTTGTTCGACCCACAGGAACCTGTTATTTTTGAAGAGTCTAAAATATAAATCCTATGTCCGTTCTGGTTCTAAGCTATATCTCCGCCAATTTTCAGCTAAATTGACCCAGCCGTTTTTAAGCATAAGCAGTGTGACTAACACTTACTTACTTACTTTTACTACCTATCGTCTGTTCTCGTACTCACCTTTGTCTGTAGTTTCAATGTGTCAATGTTACCTTATCTATGTTTACTAATGAATGTTCATTGTTAAATTATTTATTGTGATGGTCAATAAAATGTTTCTTTCTTTCTTTCTTTACTTACTACACTGGCTCAGCGATCCAAAGTGGGTTTTGGCTCCGACGTCAAAGTTCGCCATTTTTTGCGGTCCGTGCACGTTAAGTGCTTTGAGGTCCTTGGCGACTTCGTCCCTCCAGCGGTATCTCGGACGACCCACTGGACGTCGCCCCATTGGTCGTCATTAGACCAATCTTAATGTATGGGTGTGAAACTTGGACACTAACACTGAAGGAGGAAAATCATCTGCTGGTGACGGAACGGAAGATACTCCGAAAGATTCTGGGACCAACCAAAGGAGAAGATGGGTGCTAGAGGCACAGGTTCAACCAGGAGATCGAAGACCTGATAGCCGAGCCGAACATCATCGGGGAAATAACATCATCCCGACTGCGCTGGCTCGGACACGTGGAGAGGATGGGAGAGGATCGTACAGCCAAAAGAGCCTATCTAGGACGTGTTACTAACACGATTTTCTTTTATAAATATCTGTATTAATTAACAAATTTGCTTGTAACTTAATTATCGTAAAATTTGAACGCTTCGCTTCTCCGGTAAACATGTGTTCTCGCCTGGCTTTAATTAATTCTAAAAGATTGGCAATTTTCCTGGAAAATACTAGGTTATTAAATATACCTTTACAGCATCTCCGATCTAGGTCACAGAGAAATACTTTTTGTGATTAGTTTCTTAATAAATTAGATTAAAATATTCAGCTTCAGGAAATATAACTAGAATACGTTAATAATTTTTGTATTTATATCTAAACCCTCGCCAACCTGTCTGCCAAGCGTGGTGAGTATGGCAATTACTCCTCATGTGACTGAGGGAGGCCCGTGCCCCAGCAGTGGGGACTTAAATGGGCTGATGATGATGATGATGACGTTAATAATCTTGCGGGTTTTTTTACATTATGGCAGCAGACGGCTCACCTGATGGTAGGTGATTATCACCGCTCATGGACATCTGCAACACATGAGGCATCTCAGATGCGTTGCGTAATCTATATCTAAGTATACTATTTATAACGAGGTAAATTCTACAGACAGCGGCAATGTTTATAGGTAATCCGAAAACGCGAAACGCTTAGGCGAAGTATTCGACACCTAGCGTCATCTATTGGTACAAAGTGGAACTGATGTCATTAAAACGAAGTGAGGGCGGGCCACTAGTTTCATCATCATCGTCATCATCATTTCAGCTAATAGGCGTCCACTGCTTGACATAGGCCTCCCCCAATGTTCTCCACACAGATCGGTCCTATGCCGCCCGCATCCAACGGGTTCCCGCAACCTTCACAACAACTAGTTTATTATATAATAAATAACGTCCGAATACTCCAGTCCCGGTTTTGTATGTGATAGGTAGAAGGTTAGCCTGAAGGTCAGCGATTGACGCCGCTCATGGACACCTGTGATGCTAGTTGAGGCACTAGTGCCTCGTACACGCCAACCTTAAAGTGACTGACACACACTACACATACACACACACGCACACACACGCACACACACACACACACACACACACACACACACAATCATATATAAACAAAATTAAATATTTTTAAGTTAATACTTCGCAACGCTGACTACCTCTAGTCGAGAGTCGGAGACAGTTTTTAAACTAATGTGGCTGTTTTCGAAGACTTACTGTAATTGCATCCTATAAAAGTTCATAATAAATTTTATTTTATTTATTTTAATAAGCAAGCTCATATTCGGCATGCTTTTTAAGCATGCTACAAATGAGCATGTGGAATAGTAGCTTAACATAGGGTAATTTTTGTATTTTTCTGATGCGAGCTAAGCCGCGAGAAAGAGTTAATTATTTCCGTATTTATACTATAAACATCTTCTGTAGCCATATAAAAAATACACTCAAGTGTACCATAAATGGGTACCAGCAATCGGTGCCAAATTAATATACTAATGTATTTGTATGTGAGCCGGGAACGGGTAGAATAAATCGGCGAAAACAGCCTCACATGTTGCCAGAATGAGCCAAAAATTCCATGTGGAACCTTACAAAAATACTTATACAACTTTTCTGTCAGTATACACGCGTAAGCTCTTTAATTAATTTTTAACTGAATTGAAAGATTTTATACATTTTGTTTGTCTATGTCCTACGCCCTAATTGGTCTAGTGATCTCGGGGTCCTGGATTCGATTTTCGGGTCGAGCAAAACGTATGTTCCGGATTTTACGTACATAGCTCGGGTTTATAATCACTGTGCCGTATCTGTAGGAATTGGTTATCGCGTTGATAGTACCTATCTACAGCTATTTATTTTTAAGTAAATAACACACTTCAAAATTTCATCTCGTGTTCAGGCGGGATTGTGGAAGGTGTGGGTTCGTGTCCCGCCTGAAGACGATATGAAATTTTTAAGTGTGTTATTTACTTAAGAATAAATTGCAAAAGATTGCTATAAAAAATATCAGCTATTTATTTATTATTCCGGATGGCTGTTCTACCGATTAGATCAGTGAACGCGTTACTAAACCGACGTAATTTGTAAATGCTCGATTCGACATGAGCTGTCGATAGTCTCATCAATATTGAAGGTATATTTACAATATCCAGTTATATATTATTACAAAGATCTGACCACCAGTTAAGATGAGACTGCTAAATCAATCAATAAATCGATAATAAAAATAAATAGTTGATATTTTTAAAGCAATCTTTTGCAATTTATTCTTAAGTAAAATAAAATATAAAAAAATAAAGGTTTATTTAATTAAAAAGTAGCATTTTACAAAAAGTGGTCGGAGTCACCTCGTAAACAAAAGAATGCCTGTGTCAGCTAGTTAGCTGACACAGGCATTCTTTTGTTTACGAAAACCTACTATAGAAACTTGTATGTTAACTTTTAGCTATGCAAGAGCGTAGTTACGCTCTTGCAACATACAAGTTTCTATAGTAGGTTTTGCAAAAGTATAGTTATGTAAAGTAAACAATGCACTTAACATTTTTATCTCGTATTCAATTAGGTTTATTGCATTAATGAATGAAGCTTAAGGTGTTACAATTATATTCCTGTACATCATTTATATTCATTTTACCATTTTGGGCATAGCCTATGAACGTGAAATGGATTAATGATATTAATTTCATTTAATGTTAATGTATTTATTTAAAAAATTTATAATGAAAATCATGTAAGTGATAATAACATTTGTCAATAAGTAGTTCCTTCAGTTTTTTTTTTATTATTATGAACTAGTAGGCTAACGCTTGACCACAATCTCACCTGATGGAAAGTGACGATGAGGTCTAGGATGTAACGCGTTTGCCTAGAAGGTGCCTGTTCACTATTGTCCTTAAAGATGTCCAGATTGTAGTGGTCCGGAAAAACAGACCTTGGCAAGGAGTTCCATTTCCTTAGCTGTACGCATTATGAACGTGGAGGCAAATCGCTTCGTGCGGATAAGGGGTAAGCCAACAACGTATGGATGAAACCCCTCGCCGCTCCTTGTTGTCCGGTGGTGGAATGGCCTGGGGGGATTCAAATATGCAGAACCTCCGCACACTCACCGAAATGAATCCGGTAGAAGATTGAGAGACTTGCCACACGTCTGCGGTGGTCAAGGCTCTGCAAGCCAGCCCCTGAGAGTACGTCATCACCGATAAGTCTCTTCGCACGGTGCTCTATTGCGTCTAAAGTATTCCAGCTGATACCGGGCAGATCCATCCCAAAGGTGACAGCAGTCCTCTAAGCAGGAGCGAACCTGGGCTCTATAAAGATTTAAGTTTTCT
>JADPWL010003273.1:0-29779 GCA_019059595.1 Marasmia exigua
TACATACAAGTAGTAGTGAGCCTGAAATTAAAAGAAAAATAAAAACATTGTTTCGAGTAATTAAGCACTTGACTTACACAAACTGTCAAACTTTATCAATTGATTTTAGAATGTAATTAATGTTTAAAACTTGAAGCTTATAGAAGTTCAAAGATTATTAATGGAAATTGACATTTCATATCGCACTCCTAAATCTAAGCAAGTTTGGATTGAAAATTGGGTTTATTTGATTACGAGTTACTGGATGGCTAATGTTACTCGTGTATTCGTAGCTAATGATATTTAGAATACATTGGGGAGCATAACTTTCCAAAAAGTTTCTATAGATAAATTATGTGGTAGTGTAATGATCCCGAAAAAGAAACAAAAACAAATGTAACCCTGTTTTAGCCGTAACTTTTGTGTAGGTAATTGAACATCGAAATACAGGTTTATTTTGGGACCCAAAATGACATGGCCTCCTAACCATGCAATTCCCCTAACAGCTGGAACACAAATAAAACCATAATAGCACATCGGGCGCCGGGTGATACGGACCAGTTAATTAGTTGGTCTCGAGGCAGATTGGTTTCGCAGATAGAAATCTTTTTGTTCTACAGGGAGGACAAAAAGTATTCCAGTTCGAGACGTTACGTACAAACAATTATCTTTCGACTGATTCGGCTAAGGCAGCTGATCTCAACAGTGAGTCACGTACGCAGGATATAATAATAATAATAATAATATCCTCCAACCGATTGCGGCTACGGCGGCCAATCTCAACGATCAGCCACGTACGCAGGATATATTATGGTGCTCAAGTGTGTGCGCAAACACAAGTGCACTCTCTATTCCCTTACACTCATATTCCGATGGGACACCACCGTGACACGACCGGAGAGGGATTAGGCGCCGGACCAACGGCTTAACCTGCTTTTAGGCACAGCAACAGCGTGCGTCGCGACAGCGGCATTCGAAACTACGTAGGAGACCCCCTAAACTGAGCATAGTAAAACAAAGTGTCAAATATCAGGCGGTGGGATTTTTCAATAAATTAGATAATAGTCTAAAAATTATTAGTAACATAAATTTATTTGAAAAAAACTAAAGGCTTATGTACTGCATAAAACTTTCTATAGTATTGAAGATTATGCAAATGATGTATTATTGGAAAAAAGATATACTCAGTGACATTTAAATGAGTAAGTAACTAGGTATTTTATAATGTTGTTTACCTATATAATTTTAATTGTTAATATATAATTTTAATTGAAGTTTAAAAAACTTTATGCATTATTGTAAATTTTATTTCCAACACAATGTATATTGTTTTAATGGAATAAATGACTTATGGCTTATAGGTGAGTACAGCTTTCTTAACAAAAATATGTTATAAGAATAAGAATAAGAACAATTTATTAAAGATAATTGTTACATTACATTATGGCACTTTAAACTTAAGCTAATAAAAATATATAAACAAAATTAACGAAGTGTAACATACAGGAGATCAGTCCATAGGTCCCACACTAGGATAACCCTGTATCGTGGGCACCTACCTACATGACGAGATGCGAGTTGCGATAGATGTTTCATGTAGAAAAGTGAAGAACTTTAACATTTTAAATAAATTTTAAATAATAATTTTTTCTTTTATAAATCTATTCATAAAGATAGGTAACTAAAATCTAAAATCTTATTATTTGTACAATTATGTATTTAAACTTAAATGCCTGTGCGAATTAGCCTATATGCATGTAGTTATGAGCGTGTTGTGAGTGGGTGTGTATGTTAGTGTGTTTGGGCGTGTGCAGTTGTGTGTGTGTGTGTGTTTTTGTGCGTTTATGTGTACGGATGAGTTGTATTCGCAAGTCACGATTGTTATTTTATTTTAAACGGCTTATTAGGCTCTCTGTTTGGTGGTAGGTCATGGATAAGAGCAAGGAGGAAATTATCTTTTTTGCTTGGCCAACAGTGAGGTCTTTTATGTTGCATTTCTTTGCAACTCTGTTGTAAATATGAGGTGACATGAAATAAGGCAGTCTTTGTGCGAAGGCAGTTTTAACAGAAACAGTAGGTATTTTAAAAACTCTTTTTTTGCACAAGTTAGGATATATAGAACTATTCAAAACCCTGCGATGAGTCTTTAGACAAGTTTACAGAATATAAAGCTGGCGGACGGTTAGAACTTGGGTCTCCTTGAAGAGTGCTGTTGTAGGATACCGGTATGGTTTGCTACACATTGTTTTGAAAACAGCACGCTGAGCTCTTTCCAATGTCAGCATGGCAGTGACACCGGCAGTGATCCTCCCCAAACAGGGATACAGTAGCTAATAAGCGATTCCCCAAGACTTGTATAGACCAATCGAAGAGTCTCTAAATCAACCGAGTTCCTGAGTGACTTCATAACATAAATAAGCTTCCTGATACGAGCTGCTGCAGCATCAATATGTTTCTTGAATGACAGGTTTTCATCCACGACTACACACAGGTATCTAATGTCACTTGCCCTGTCGATTATCTGGCATGAGCAAATACTTTGGTCACATTCATAATGTAAACGAATAACGGTAGGGAAGTTTGGCGCTGAAGACTTAGTTTTGTGGAAGCATAGGTATTTGGTCTTGGATGCGTTTAAAGTTAAAAGATTCCCATCGAGCCAGCATTTGAGAACTCCCAGTCCCTGTTCGGTCTTATGGATAGCACCTTCCCAGGATTTATCCTTAAACAAAACAACCGTATCGTCCGCGTAACAAATAGCTTCAGCATCCGGGGGCAGCACCTCGTGAATATCATTTAAGAAGATGGTAAATAATGTCGGACCCAGAACACTGCCTTGAGGTACACCGAACCTTATCGGAAGCTCTTCACTCACCACCTGGTCCAGTTTGACGCACTGGCGTCTATCAGTGAGGTAACTTCGGAACCACTCCAGCGGCAATCCCCGAATTCCTATATTTTCAAGTTTGTTTAGCAATAGTTGCACTGGAACGGTATCGAAAGCCTTTGCTAAGTCTAAAAACGCGCCGATGCATTTACAATTCCCATCCAGGTGATCAGCGACAGACTCAACCAGGGTATTTACAGCATCTTCTGTAGACATTTCATGTCTGAAACCGAATTGTCTAGACGACAATAGTTTATTCTGTTCAAGGTATTGCTGCAAACGTTTATTGACTATTTTCTCCAATATCTTGGAGAAAATACCCAAGAGCGAAATAGGCCTATAATTTTCTGGGTTCTTCTTATTACCACTCTTATAGATAGGCACAACCATTGATTTCTTCCAGTTACTAGGGAAGGGACCAGACCCAATGCTGAGATTTAGAACATGTGTCAGAGGATTGATTATTTCTGGTTCAATAGCTTTAAGTAATATGGGACTAATACCATCTAGTCCAGCAGCGCTATCGTTTTTTAGTTGCATTATTACATGATTAACCTCAGATGCAGCAGTTGGTTGCAAAAAGAACGTAAACGGAGTAGGTGACCCGAGACGAGTTTGTCTTAGTAAGTCTTCTTGCGTGCAGTTCTTTTGTGAGAGAAGCCGGTTTGCAAGACTATCACCAATGTTTGCAAAGTATTCATTGCAGTAATTTGCAGAGTCTCGGATATTTAACCTGACTTTGACTAGTTCAGTTGCAGAATTTGATTTGGTTTTAGCGTTACTTATTCTTCTGAAAGTTGCTGAGGATTGTTTTTGCCATTTGCAAGCTCTGCTGTCTCATATTAATTTTTAAGACAGTGTAATAGGTCCATAAGAAAATTTCTGTATCTTTTATACACTAATGCCTTCCCACTGTCAGTCGGATTCCTTCTACTGTCAAGATGTAGTCTGTCTTTATGTTTGGTGCATCTTAAAAGACCAGGTGTCATCCACGGTTTTAGTATACACTTTGACCGGGTGATTGTTTTTTTACCGGTGTGTTTTTTGACAGATGTACATATTATTGTATCTAAAAGAGTATCGGCAGTGTCGACATTTTGAACCGACATTACTGATGACCAATTTGCCTTCTTTAAATCTTCCGCCACTGCCACGAAGTCAGTTTTGTAGCAATAACGGGTGCAAGGTTTGGGTTTAGTGTGGCTTAGTCCGAGCATACAGAGACTGTGATCTGTGATATCTGAGTGAGCAATGGCACCCAAACAATTAGTTGCCTGACTTTTAACAAAAGTATGATCTATGCACGAATTTATTCTAGTAGGCCGCGTAATTGCGGGTATCATAGTGGAGTCTGCAAGAATATCCAGATACTGCGATGTGTCACGATCACTAGAGTCCAGTATAATTGTTTATATCACCTGCTAATATAAGCAATGGTGTATTTTCACTAGACTTTAGAGCCAAGTTGAGAGAATTAAGAAAGATGGACTTATCCAAAAATGATGAAGAACGATACACAGCTAGAATAGTACTCACATTGGTTATTTCAATTGAGAGACCTTCGTTTGTTAGTTTTTAATTTGAATGTTAAAACGCTTCAGTCGTCTTCGTCGTCTATTTAATTGAAATTACAACTTGTTATATTTATATTTATGTTCACAAGATATTATTAATCTAATACAATTTGAGATGTTATTAATATTATATCTATCCTAACGTGAGAATTCGTTAATATGGATGTTCGTAGAGACATGAGTCTAATTAGTACTAACTAGCCTAATTTTGACGTGTTTAAACCGTTTCTTTTTTATGTGATAAGTGGCAGACGAGCAGAAGGATCACCTGAATCTTTTTGTTGCTTCGGATTTCGTTGGTGCTTGAGCCATGATTAAGATTATTGGAAAGTCCTGTTTTTACAATGAAATTACTAACTTTTGCAACCCTTAAACACCATAACACATGTACCATAGTCACAATTTCAGAATCATTATCTCTGTAATTGAGGAAATTTCCAAAATGTGCAGGACAGTGAAAATACGCCCATAGATTAGATAAAAGCAGAAGTGCATTAATATTCTCCAACTGATTATGGCTACGGCGGCCAAT
The DNA here is from genome assembly GCA_019059595.1 of Marasmia exigua. Lineage (NCBI taxonomy): Eukaryota > Metazoa > Arthropoda > Insecta > Lepidoptera > Crambidae > Marasmia > Marasmia exigua. The sequence goes on from JADPWL010003273.1 coordinate 4,973, forward strand.
CTCAACGATCAGCCAGGTACGCAGGATATATTATAGTGCTCAAGTGTGTGCGCAAACACAAGTACAATCTCTATTCCCTTACCTTTATATTCCGATGAGACACTACTGTGACACGATCGCAGAGGGATCGGGCGCAGGAACAACTTAACGTGCTTTCCGAGGCACGGGGGTACAAGACCGCCAACTTCCAGACTCCGGTTTGTTATATAAGATTTTAAACTTTCGCGTTGCATTACACATATAATTAATGTAGACGGGACAAAACGCAGTTATTTTCATATGTAAGTACAAACTCGTAGTAGCATATACTCACGGCTTGACGACTCGACCGCGTTACAACGGTCGTGGTCACAAGTGGTCATGCTACGCCCGGCTTGTGAATCTTCGGATACCCTCTCATGTTCGTTATTCGCGTTTTGTCCCGTGTACATTAATTATTTCCTGACTCCGGGCTGACACTAAGAATTTCTTTCCAAAAACTTACGTACAAATTTTTGGCCCGACCCGGGGTTCGAACTCGGGACCTCTTGCGCAGTCGTGCACTAACCACTGCGCCACAGAGGTAGTCATAGAGGTGCAAACTCGGAAATCGAACTTACCACCACATCGGAAGACTCACGTTCTTATTCACTAAACTACAATAGCTCAATCTATTGTTTCGTATATAAGACAAAGATTACATAAGCGTCGTGACAGCTGAAACACAAATAAACTCATAAGACCACATTAGGGACCGGATAATTAGGGGCAGTTAATTAGGTCTTCCCTAAATTGGTTCCGTAGAGAGAAACCTTTTTGTCCCACAGATAGGACGAAATTATTTGTGTAGTTTAAGTCACTTCTAATAGATAAGAATTCTATTAATGCTAGATGCGGCTAACGAGCAGCCTTTTTTCATTAGCTTTTAACATTACCTTGCCGGTGAAGTAAAACATCGTGAGGAAACCTGCACGTTTCGGATAATTCCATCACGGACTAAAAAATTTGGCAGTTCCTTTTGCCGCACCATCAAGAAATGGACCTCGTTGCCGTATTTCCTCCCTCCTTCAATATGGATTCCTTCAAACGAAGCGTGAAGCATTTCGCGGGCGATGCGAACGGAGGCGATGCCTTGACATCGCTTCTGTTGTAATTGGAACTTGGGCCCTTCTGTTGCTTACCATCAGGATGAGGAGAGCCAATCTACTGTCTCTAAAAAAAAAGTTTTTGAAACGTGTAACCATGATTTAGTTGGTCTAGGTGTCCTTAAGGGTAAGACGGCAGTAGCTTCACTGTAAATACCATAGTACCGAAATTTTTAAACAGGGTCTAAGCGTACCCTGGACTCCAAAGGAAATTACAAGCTGAGATGAGGTAGAGCCACGCTTCGGCATGAATGGGAGCGCTCGACCGGAGTGATACCACGGAATCCGGCAAATACACATAAAACCAATAATCACAGAAAACTGGCCTGAAGCAGCACTGTGCTGAGTTTCGCTGCGTGAGTGAGAGTACCGGAGGCCCAATCCGGGGGGAAAGAGAGGTTTAAAGGTTGGCAGCGTACTTGTGATTCCATTGGTAAGCAAGCGGTGTCTATGGACAATCTGTCTGCTCATCTGCCACCTATCACATAAAATAAAGCGAGATTCGTTTTTAGGGTTCCGTACCTCAAAAGGAAAAAACGGAACCCTTATAGGATCACTTTGTTGTCAGTCTGTCTGTCTGTCTGTCAAGACCCTTTATCTCAAGAACGCGTGGACGTATCAAGCTGAAATTCACATGAATTACTCAAGTCTATTATCCTTTTGTGCTGTAAAAATATCAAACTTCTAAGCCAAGCCCATCAAAAGATACAGCCGATTATGTCGATATTTTCAACAAATTTTCGACACTCGCAAAGGAATCAAAACCTACAGGGTACTTCCCGTAAACTCAGAATCTTGAAATCTATCATGAAGCATTGTCATATATTGCATATATAGGAAAAATTGCGAAAATCACATTTTTTTAGTTATATATAATAAAAATATTTTAATAAAATGAAATGTACGGCGGAACCCTCGGTGCGCGAGTCAGACTCGCACTTGGCCGGTTTTTTTTTCTGTTCATTGTTCTGTTGCTATGCTGTTTCGCGGAGTGAATGAAGATACCGAAATGAAGGCCTAATCCAGGAGGAAGGAGAGTTAAAAAGTTTACTTATGTTGCAGATGTCCATGGCCGATATGGACACTTCTATCAGACAAGCGATTTTTTTTAAAGCTAGAGGTGGATAACATGCAGACGGACTCTGCTAAATTAGATTTTTTTGTACATTGAAATGCTGCTGTGCTGTTTCACGGAGCTACTTATGAAACCGAAGACCTAACCTTAGGGAAGGGGAGTTTAGGGGCTGTGACTTCACTGGTGATGGGCGGCAGCCCATGGTAACTTACCACCAGGTGATCCGTCTGCTTCCTATCTCATAAAAAAAACCTAATGCGAAGTTATATTTTTAGGTCCCTATTGTTTTTTTTTATTAATGATTGATTTGATCTTGGTTGCAAATTGAACTCTAAAGCTGAGAAAAAACCTACGATGGAGTGAGTTTACCCACAGTGGCTTTCCCACGGTCAACTTATTGTTTGGTATAGTTTTTCATATTCCATCAGTTTCCTTAAAGAGTATCTATCTAAATCAATATAAATTACAAAGTAACGATCAGAGGAAGTCGACGACACACTCCAGCGAGTAAACAGCTGCTCGATAGAGTATCCGGGCTATCTGCACAAACACTCACCTCGATTGGCTGTGCAGTGCAGTAACAATAGGTGGCAGCATTTTGTATAGACAGGGCAAATTAAGTTCGAATGAATGGCACCAGTTGGCAGCAGCATATGCGGCAGTAATTATAAACTTTAGCACATTGTATTACCCAACAGGGCAAATGGATAGCTCCAGTCGAAAGCACCGTCTATGAGGCAGTATTTTGTATTGTCGTACAGGGCAAATTAAGTTCAAACCGATGGCACCAGTTGGCAGCAGCGTCTATGTGCAGGACTCTGTATTGTCTAATAGCGCAAATTAAGTTAAATGAACGGCACTAATTTGCAGCAGTATTCATGTGGCAGTAAACTTTGTATTGACTAACAGGTCAAATTAAGTTCAAACGAATGGCACCAGTTGGCAGCAGCGTCAATTTGCAGGACATTGTAACAGGGAAAATTAAGTTAAATGAAAGGCACTAATTGGCAGCAGTATTAATGTGACAGTAAACTTTGTATTGACTAACAGGTCAAATTAAGTTCAAACCAAAGGCACTAGTTGGCAGCAGCGTCTATGTGCAGGATTTTGTATTGTAAAACAGGGAAAATTAAGTTACATGAAAGGCACTAATTGGCAGCAGTATCCATGTGGCAGTAAACTTTGTATTGACTAACAGGTCAAATTAAGTTCAAACCGAAGGCACCAGTTGGCAGCAGCGTCTACGTGCAGGATTTTATATTGTCTAATAGGTCAAATTAAGTTAAATGAACGGCACCAGATGGCAGCAGTATCCAAGTGGCAGTAACCTTTGTATAAGTGTATAAGTGGCATTTGTATAAGTGGCAGCACTTTGTAATGACAAACATGGCAAATGGATGGCACCAGTCAGTTGGTAGCAGCATCTATGTAGAATTAACAGATGGTGGAACTTTGTATTGACTAATAGGTCAAATTGAGTTCAAACGGATGGCACCAGTTGGCAGCAGCGTCTATTTGCAGGACTTTGTATTGTCTAACAGGGCAAATTAAGTGAAATGAAAGGCACTAATTGGCAGCAGTATTCATGTGGCAGTAACCATAAGTGGCAGCACTTTTAATGACTAACATGGCAAATGGATGGCACCAGTCAGTTGGTAGCAGCATCTATGTGGAGGTAACAGATGGTAGTACTTTGTATTGACTAATAGAATAGGTCAAACTATGTTCAAATGGATGGCACCAGTTGGCAGCAGCATATTTGTGACAGAAACTATAGGTAGCAGTACTTGGTATTGACTAGCAGAACAAATTAAGTTCAAATGGATGGTATGGTGGGTCAATGGTAAAAGACGAAGTGGCCGTTTACCTCTTCGTTGGTGGTAACCAACTCATTTGGGGCTCATTTGGGGTACCAAATGAGGCCTGTAACCGGACTCACTTTTCCGAATGCCCTAAGACAAGCCGAGAATAGAGAAGAATGGAAAGACCTGGTCACCGTCTCGATAAAGGCCTTTCAAGAAAGGAAGAGGAGGACGACCTTCAGCAATGAAGAAGAGGATGGTACCTGTTGCTAGCACCATTTAGTGCATATTTAAGGAATTGACAAGAAGTGTAAGTGAATGTGAGATACGAGTATGAGTAGCAGTGTGGTGTTACAAAGCGTAAGTGAAATTTTCTTGATTCCAGCCCACCTTATCCTGATGGTAAGCAAGAGACGGCTTCCACGAGCGACCGGAAAAACACCACGGTTTCACAAAAAACCGGCGTAAAGCAGCACTGTGCTGTGTTTCGCTGCGTGAGTGAGGATACCGGAGGCTTAATCCGGGGCAAAGGGGAAATTAAAGGTTATCGTCGCACTCGTGTCTCCACTGGTGTCGCGGATGTCCATGGGCGGTGGCATTCGCTTACCATCAGATGATCCGTCTACTCGTCTGCCACCTACCAGATAAAAAATGAGATCCCACGTTGCAATGATATGCTTACTAGTGGTGATAAACGAGCAACCGATGAACATCTGCGAGGTCAGTCAGATGAGTCACTGTTTAGATATATTTGATTAATATTAGGATAAAGAGGAATCCTTCCTATCTCTAGTGCTCGAGAAAGGCCCCGGATACAGTGGAGACATCTGTAACAACAGTCCAATGTGTTACAATGTAAAGACTACCAGCTGGTTGACATTAAGCCGGACTATGCTTGTTGCGGCACGCAACTAAACGCATAATTTTTAGAGACAACACGAAACGCATCAACTACGTCCAGCACCTGAGGCCAATTAAAATGGTACACGACCGTATGTCGAGCCAATCCGCAGAGCCCTCAGCGAAGACCAATCCGTACGGCCGGTTCCGGTTACGTCGCACGCCGTGTCGCCCAACCAAATCGGTCCGAGATGGATTTTGCACATCATTGTTCGGAATCTCTATGATCGGTTCATCTTTAACTGTCGTCTTTAAAAACTTTGTAACACAAGCCTGAAGTAAACGCAATTAATATAACGGATCTCAGCTTTATAATTTCTCCACCATCCTCATCGATACTACACGCAAATACATCTGATCCATCAGCGCCGGATTACGCACGGAACTAGCTCCCGAGGGAATCGATGAGAGAACGCAAAGGTGTCGTGAATAACAGCAAACATTTCCGTTAAATGTACTTCGCAAATCGGTAAGGTGTGCCAGTCGCAATATCCTATCCCATCCTCCTTCTTTTGACTAATACTGTGCATTTTTGTAAATTCCAGTGCTTGCGCAAATACTTAGTGCTTACTAGCGCACGTCAAAAGTGGTGTCAGCTTAATAAAGATACGGCTTATACCTAGCTCTCTGAGACAGTGTCATTGACGCAGACTTTACTGTGTGGATTCCTAAAACCGTAAGTACTCCAATTTCCTACACGCACACGAAATGGCTACCGGTTTAGGTGATAAATCTCCTTTGATCACTGAGCCAACAGGCAGGTCAAAGTCTCCGAGACTTCAGTTGAACATAGAAAAAACAGATGATAAAAACTTAATACGCAAAAGAGGTGCAGTTAAAGCTAAGTTAACGTCTTTTAAAAAATACATTGATTCTTTGGCCGATCAAAGTTTATCAGAATTACAATACGCAGAACTAAAACTAAGAACTAATCGAGCTAAATCTTTGATAACCGAATTCGAAAGTCTTCAAGACGAAATCAATGCCACATATTATGTCGATTCTCAGTCTGAAATAGATTCGGAATCACTTGAGGCTTTCGAATCCGAATATTATACCGTCTTAGCTAGGGCTCAGTGTTTGATGAGTCATGGGGAATCCGATGATAATCCAAAATGTAAACCGCCTACGAAATTAGATTTCATTAAACTACCAACCATATCGTTGCCTGAATTCGACGGTTCATACGAGCACTGGTTGGAGTTTCGAGACACATTTCAATCACTAGTACATAAGTCTAGCGAGATTACTAACATCCAAAAATTCCATTATCTAAAATCAGCGCTAAAAGGTAACGCAAGTTTAGTGATCGATTCGCTGCAATTCTCCGCGAATAACTATTTAGTTGCATGGGAATTACTGTCAAACAGGTACAACAACAGCAATCTACTTGTTCACAATCACGTTAAGTCGTTGTTTTCTATGCCTACACTTACAAAGGAAGCACCTAATCAGTTACGTAAACTAACAGATAACGTCTTAAAAAACCTTCGCGCTTTAAAGATTTTAGGGGAACCGACCGAACACTGGGACACACTTATCATCTATTTAGTTGTCTCAAAATTAGATCAGGTGACCGAACGTGAGTGGGAGCAACACAAATGTACACTTTTATCTAACGAAAGTGATTCAAAAGTCCTACTTACAGTAGATAAGTTGCTTCAGTTTTTGAAATGTCGCGCAGAGATGTTGGAAACATTAAATGTTTCACACAGTAGGCCAACTTCACACACTACACAAAATAACTATTTACAATCACAGGACAAACGGAAACACAATACAATTTCACAACCACACAAAATACACTGCAATGTTGTTTCTAATAAGCCTGTACATTTAAAATCTAAATCTAAATTCCCCAATCAAAACTTATGCTTCAAATGCGGCTCGCATCATCCCCTCTATTCATGTCAGGAATTCCTAGATCTCAGTTTAAGCGATAGACTAAAACTAATACATGAAAAAGGCTTATGTGAAAACTGCATGAGATCGGGGCATTCTTCGACTGAATGCAGATTTGGTCCGTGTCGTAAATGCGAACAAAAACATAATTCTTTGCTTTGCGACAAAAATTCTAATAATTTAGATTCACGCACAGTTACTTTGTTGTCATCTGACACTCAATCAAATACTGATCAATTATTAGCAATAAGCCACAGCTACGGGTCCAACGCTACACAGTCACACGCTCCAGGTAAACCAGTCGCATGCGCACGTAAACGCACACACCTGCAGAGACTGGCCGCTTGTTTTGTTATCAACAGCGGTAGTAGAAATTCCCGATCATACAGGAATCTATCACAAGGCACGAGCCGTGCTAGACAGTGGCAGCGAGCGTTCCTTTATAACTAAATCACTATGCGATAAATTACATGCACCAATACTACAGTCCACTCAAAAAATACAAGGCATCGGCAGCTCAGTAACACAATGCACGCAGACATGTGAAATTGAGTTCAAGTCACACACCAATACATTCACATCGCACATAAAATGTTTAGTTTTACCGACTATAACATCTCATTTGCCTTCAATTAATTTTAATCGCAACCAATTTCAAGTACCTAGCGACATCAATCTTGCAGATCCTTATTTCTATGAAAGCTTACCTATAGATATATTGATTGGTGCCGACTTGTTTTGGAATTTAATAAGTGAAGGTAAGATACAGATGGCTAATGGTTCGTTCCTTCAAAATACTAAGTTGGGATGGATTGTTTCTGGATCGGTAAACATAAATACCAAAAAATCGCACTTAAATAATTTTAAATGTCATTTCACGCAGACATTAGATGAACATCCTTTAGATATACAGCTACGTAGATTCTGGGAGCTGGAGGAGTTAGTTCACTGTCCGGATAAAGCGCGCAGTGATGATGAAGTACTATGCGAGGAACACTTCGTGAATACGACAACGCGGTCTGGAGACGGTAGGTTCTGTGTTCGCATACCTTTCAAATCATCACCGGACACATTAGGCGAAACTCGGTCGATCGCTCAAAATCGATTTTACGCACTCGAAAAGCGACTCGAACGCAATCCCGAGTATAAAAAAATGTATACTGATTTTATGAAAGAGTACAAAAAATTAGGTCATATGACCAAGGTGGATACCTACGGAACCCCACACTATTTCATGCCGCATCATGGTGTGTTCCGAGCGCATGCGACCTCCACGAAACTCAGGGTTGTTTTTAATGGAAGTCAACCATCATCAAACGGCGTTTCATTAAACGACCTGCAACGTGTAGGACCGCCTATACAGGGTGACTTAATTTCTATCTTGCTTCGATTTCGCGAGAATAGGTACGTTGCTTGCGCAGACATCGAAAAGATGTATCGATGTGTTTTAATAGACAAAGATCAACGTGACCTACAACTAATATTGTGGAGAGATAATCCGTCCGATGAGTTGGGTGTATATCAACTGAACACAGTCACCTACGGCACAGCCTCCGCACCTTTTCTGAGCTGCAGGTGTCTCAAAGAGTTAGCGCGGGAATGTACACCTAACGATACGATCGACGACGGCGACACGATCCCGTGTCGCTCGCGACACAACGTACACCCTGAAGTTGCTGAAACTATACGTGACAACTTTTATGTTGATGACTTAGTCTGTGGCGCAACAAGCAAGACTAAATTAATTTCGATTTGTGAGGGAATTAACCAGGTCTTAAACTCGGGTTGTTTACCACTAAGAAAATGGGTTTTTAATTTTGAATTTGGTGACCAAAATAACGCACAAAATATATCTAAAAATTTGTCTTTAGGTGAACATGTACACACTAAAACATTAGGTCTTGGTTGGCTTAACAAGTCTGATGAACTATTTTATCACTCGCAAATAGATAATAATACTCAAAATATTACTAAGCGACTAATACTTTCACTTTCTTCACAAATTTTTGATCCCCTTGGTTTGTTGAGTCCATTTATTACGACAGCCAAAACACTTCTGAAAAAATGCTGGCTGCTTCATTTGGATTGGGAGCAGCCTGTACCTAACGATATCGCACGAGATTGGTATGCATTCATGGAAAATCTTGCGAAGCTGGATAACATTCGTATTCCACGTTACGTAATGTGCGGTACACAGGCGCGTATCGAACTGCATATTTTTACGGATGCGTCTCAGGTGGCCTACGGTGCGTGCGCCTACATTCGCAGCGTCGACGAGAATGAGCCAGCTGTTTGTGTGCGCTTGCTTTGTGCGAAAGGTAAGGTCGCACCCACCTCTCCAATGACTACTCCACGATTGGAATTAGCGGGGGCTGTCGTGGGGTCGCGTTTATATGCAAAAATATTAAAATCGTTGCGTTCAAAACTAGATAAAGTAGTGTTTTGGTCAGACTCAACTATTGTTTTGGGTTGGTTGAGAATGCCAATTAATCTGTTAAAACCATACGTACAAAATAGGGTTGCCGAAATCCGTGAATTGACAAAAGGTTGCCCGTGGCGTCATGTAAGCGGAACAGAAAATCCTTCAGATTTGGTGTCGCGAGGGCAGGGTTTGCATGCACTCAGTCAATCGGATTTGTGGTGGAACGGACCCCAATTTTTACATGATATCAATTTCGAGATCACAGATTTAAATTTAAATATTCCTGATGAATTGCCTGAAATCAAAAATACTACCACTACGCTATTGGTTGACCATAGCAGTGAAATCAATTTATTTCCCTTTGAGAGGTTTTCTCAGTTCAACCGTCTGAAGCGCACAGCGGCCTATGTAATGCGGTTTGTACATAATGCGCGCAACAAAGGCAGTCGCCACACAGGTCCGCTCACCGTCGATGAGCTGAGAGAATCCACAGTCATGTTAGCCAAATTATCTCAGCGTGAATCTTATTCTGAGTTACATGATACACTTACAAACAAATCAAAAATTAAAAACGCACAATTATCAAAATTAAATTTATTTATTGACTGTGACGGCTTAATTCGTGTTGGAGGACGAATAGAAAATTCGCCTTCTTTCACTTTTGATAAAAAACACCCAATTCTAATTTGCGCAAAACATAATTTCACAAAATTACTTTTCCGCTTCGAGCATGAGCAACTGCTGCACGCGGCCCCCCAACTTCTGCTGTTCACAATCAGAGAAACGTGGTGGCCTATTGGTGGGAGAAATCTCGGTAGGAAAATAGTACATAGCTGTATGAAATGTTCACGACTGCGTGGCAACCTATCTTCCCCGATTATGGGAAACCTTCCCAAAGAACGGTTACACCCAGGTTTTCCGTTCATGCTGTCCGGGGTCGATTATTTCGGACCAGTGCTCGTACTAAACCGTAAAGGTAGAGGAGCAAAAACACAAAAGGCATATGTCTGTCTATTTGTATGTTTAAGCACGCGTGCAGTTCATTTAGAGCTAGTTTCGGATTTATCGTCGGATTCCTATTTACTGGCTTTGAAACGTTTCATTTCGCGTCGTGGTAAACCGTCAGAAATTTTCTCTGACAACGGAAGGAACTTTGTTGGCCTAAAGAATGAATTCACGCATTTTTTGTCATCTTGTTCAGCTGATGTCAAGGAGTATGCAACTTCACAAAACATAAAATTTAATTTTATTCCACCGTACGCTAGCCATTTCGGAGGTTTGTGGGAGGCTGGAGTCAAAAGCTGCAAGCATCATTTGAGACGTGTGGTAGGGAACGCGCACTTAACTTTCGAGGAGTTTAGCACAGTATTGGCTCAAATTGAAGCTATACTCAACTCTCGTCCAATTACCCCCATGTCCACAGATCCACATGACTTCCTTCCTCTAACTCCCGCTCACTTCCTGGTTGGCCGCCCGCTGACTGCGCCTGTGCATGCTAACGTGAACGATGTACCGGTTCACCGCCTCAATCGCTACCAGCACCTAGAGCAGATCAGATCTCATTTCTGGAACCGCTGGTCGAAGGAGTACGTGTCAGAGCTCCAAACAAGGACTAAGTGGAAGCATCACGGAGGAGATTTAAAGGAAGATACCCTAGTTCTCATAAAGGATGACAACCTGCCTCCTCTGAAATGGAGTCTTGGCCGCATCATCAAGAATCACCCAGGGCGTGACCAAGTTTCCAGGGTCGCTGATATTCGCACCGCTAGTGGAGTCGTTCGACGGGCATGGTCAAAGATCTGCCCACTGCCTGTTAATATCCAATAAAACCACGAAGGAAATATAGAAAGCAGCTACTTTCAAGGCCGGGAATATGTTGCGGCACGCAACTAAACGCATAATTTTTAGAGACAACACGAAACGCATCAACTACGTCCAGCACCTGAGGCCAATTAAAATGGTACACGACCGTATGTCGAGCCAATCCGCAGAGCCCTCAGCGAAGACCAATCCGTACGGCCGGTTCCGGTTACGTCGCACGCCGTGTCGCCCAACCAAATCGATCCGAGATGGATTTTGCACATCATTGTTCGGAATCTCTATGTTCGGTTCATCTTTAACTGTCGTCTTTAAAAACTTTGTAACACAAGCCTGAAGTAAACGCAATTAAGATAACGGATCTCAGCTTTATAATTTCTCCACCATCCTCATCGATACTACACGCAAATACAATGCTAGACGAGCTGAGCGCCAGCTAAGCGCGGTGGAAGGCAAGCGGTCGCGCGGGTGCTCACCAACGCGTTGGACAGACCTAATTAAGGCTGTAACACAGATATCCATTGTCCAAAACTCCCGAGAAGCTGTGCCGCATCAGCACATGAATATGCTGCATTGTCAACCATGACATTTTTTACCATGGGAGAGCCTAGCTTCAGCATGAATGGGCCGGCTCGACCGGAGTGATACCACGGCCTCACAGAAAACCGGCGTGAAGCAGCACTGTGCTGTGTTTCGCTGCGTGAGTGAGGGTACCGGAGGCCATGGGCGGCGGCAATTGCTTACCATCAGGTGATCCGTCTGTTCGTCTGCCTACCTATTACATAAAAAATGACCACTCTGTCAAGAGTGAATGACGAGGAGAAGGAGCATTAATGAGCTCCAAATGCTTGTTCCAGGCCCAAATATTATACGTCAAAAGCTCTTATGAGAATTTGAACACAAGAGCTCCCGGTTCATACAGTAAGGAGAATTTATTAAATCAACCTTTAGTATTAGTAGTAGCTATAATAATCTAGTTTGAAAGAGACAGAGTATCAGTAGTACAAGTAACAGAGAACTAAAGTCATCGACACGTCTCACCAGATTCTTCATCTTAGCGTGTCCCGGTTGCGTCCAAAGCTAGAGCTTTGAAGCACGGGGTACGCTTAGCCCATGATTTAGGATGAATGGGGGGGGGAGGGGGGAGTCGGGTCTGGTAATTACAATGAAGCGACTGCCGTCTGACCTTTGGAACCCTTTGACAGGGGAACCAGACCAACTGAATCATGGTTACATGTTTCAGAAACTTTCCGAAACGTGCAGGTTTCCTCACGATGTTTTCCCTCACCGCCAAGCAGATGGTAATGGTAAAAATACGCACATAGATTTGAAAAACCATTGGTGCATGCTCGGATTCAAACCTCGACCAACTGCGTGGAAGGCGCGTTCGTATCCATTGAGCTAACATCGCTCTTACGCCTCACCAGCAAGCTGAAGCGGCAGTGGGCTGGCCATATCACCTGTAGAGCTTACAATTTTATTTATAGTGACACAATTAGCTTGCCTCAGCCTGATGGGAAGTAAAAGGAGACGCGATTTTAAGGCATCAATCCATTTAGCACTGACATACTGACCCGCAAGATACTTCTTTACTCTTCGTTTGCAGAAATTCACTTTGTAGGAAGGAGGAAATACATGCGCCGGCAACGAGTCCCATTTCGGGTTCGGCAAGAATAAGAGCTGGAAAACTTAACTGCTGGGACAAACAAATCTCTGTTCTGGAGTAGAGACTGCGTCTCAGTAAATGTTGTGTAGGACGCCCTCAGGCTTATGTGGAGTGACGATGCGTAGGAGATGGAACTAGGTGCCAATAAACGAGGAATGAGGCCTGTCGACTACAGATTGGCAGGGCCTCGCCCCGGGCGACTTTTAGTAGCGATTCAAATGCATCAGCATCGCTACTGCATCGCTATAAGAAGTCGCCGTGAACGAGGCCCCTTAGAATCTTTTGAAATTGTTTAGGTTCTGTTTTGTCTCTGTCTGTCTCTTCTTGTACATACGTCATATCAGTTGGTTTGATTTTTTTTATACTATTTCTATTTACCTATTTGAAATACTTTTTTATTTATACAGTCCATTACCTTAGCTCACAAGCCCTATGTCTAGAAGTGAACAGCGACAACCTTACGATGATGAAACTTTAGTCTCCGTTTACAAGACCGGAGCTATGCTTGTTAATTTCTCTACTGTGGATATCTGCCCTCTCCTCCCCGCCCCCTGAACATCTGTGTGTTGTTTCTAAGCCGGACTATTTATTTTCTATTAACCCTTGTTTTATCTAGTTCCTGGGGCATTGAAATAAATGGCGACGATGAAGGCAATTAAATTCAGGAGGTAGAACGATGGAAAATGGATAAAAAGACCAAGCGTCTTCGTACATGGGGTTCGTGAGGAAAAAGACTGTGAGGATAACTGCACGTTATCTGCACGTACGTATAGTTACTCAATATAGCAAGGGATAAGCAAAATGGTTGAGAAAATGATTTCGAACATGTAATCGTGATTTTGTTGATCTGATTCCCCTCTCTAAAGGTTTGCGAAGGTTGAACATCAGAAATTTGTTAAAGTTCTGAAAGCATTTGGAAAACAAATCTTTTCATTTGTAAAACAATAATACCCAAGAAAGCAGTGCAAATGCCTCCATCATAGAAATGAAGTCACCGCGACTATGATGGGATTAAGCTTAAGCACGACGCTTGCCTAATGCAGTTAGTGATCACAAATCCGAGCTTTGTTCAAAAAATTCGAAACATACTTTTGCTCGGCCTGGGAATCAAACCCAGGACCCCGAGTTCACGGCCCGGTACTTAAGTCACTAGACCAAGAGGTCGTTAATAATTTTAATGCTCACAGTAAAATATATCTCGAATCCATAGCGATCCGGGGGTGGTTGAAACGATTTGTCTTTCCGTTGTTTCAAAATAAAAAGAATATTGGTTTTATTTTATTAAAATGCTTACTTATTAGCATTCAGCATAGTGCACCATCTCATGCCCCCATTTGTCTAGCTCGCTCGCACACCCTTTATTTATTACCAACACTTTTATCTTTGCCTATAGCCCATTCGTAGGCGCCCGGTCGAACGTTGAAGCACATAAATATGTAACATCCGGTACGTGTCCGGTCTGACCAGAGGTGAAACGGGTCCACTCATGCATTCCCTCAGAATTAAATACCAAGGCGAGGTTATCTATCTCTGGCCTGCAGCATTTGAAATGTTTGGTCTGAAAATGTAAAAGTCGAGAAAGATCTTCGAGAAGAAGTTTTTCGCGGAACTTTCTACCACGTACCTCAGTTCTGGTGTAACAGTTTACCTACGGGAATATTTCCCGACGGCTACGACTTAGGGACCTTCAAGAGAAGAGCGTACTCCTTTTTAAAAATGCCGGCAACGCATTAGCGATCTCTCTGATTTCGCGGATGGTAATGGGCGGCGATGATTGCTTTCCATGTGGTGACTCACTTGCTCGTTTATCGCCTCTAGCATAAAAAAAAGATAATTAGAATATTGAGTGTCTGAGACTTTTACTTATTTTGACAAGTAACTAGGTACTGATTGTTTTCAATAATAATATTTAAAAATTATGTTAGCGCAGGGCATAAGATAACCGACTAAGTGCAGACTCGCCCATGAATGGTTTCGTAACAGCACGTAAGATATGTCAAAAAAAAAAAAAAAGGAGGGTAAAACTGAAACTCAACTTTTTTTCATCAAACCGCATACGATAACTGCATTACGATTTTTACATAAAAATTGGAAAAAAATAAAAAAATTGGGGGGTCTCCATACTTGAAACTGAAACTCATTTTTTTTTCATCAAACCTATACGTGTGGGGTATTTATGGATAGGTCTTTAAAAATCATGTTGAGGGTTTAAACATATTTTTTTTCTATACACCATACTTTGCGCAAGAGACGCTCCCAAAGTGTTAAATTGTGTCGCCTGATTGTAAGCGGCCGTGAAATCCAAATATGAGGTAGGCACAAAAGAACTAACAAAGTACCCATTGAGTCCGCCATCCTCTCCCTGATGGCCTGCTGAGATGCCGCTTCACGCCCCGCCTAAAAGACCCCGGATTGTATGACGGAAGAAACACATGAGCTGGGAGGGCTGTCTTGATGGCTCGGGGCAGGGGGTCTAATTTGAAGTTAACTTTGAGACTCAACCAAACGTATTTGACGACGTTTCCTAATTTGAAGTGAACATTGCGTCGGTTGAACTCAACCGAAACTCTTTTGACACATCTCGCCTCAAACCCTAATTTGAAGACGCCAATGCTCAACCAAAATATCGAATTTGACATTTCTTGTCTCGCTTCTTTATGTCAAAATTCACGATAGCTCGAAAGGTGTTTTGGTTCGGTTGAATGGATTTATGGTGTATTAAAAAAGGATCTTTATGTCTTTGTAAATAAGGTCCAATGACTTACATATTAATAAAGATTAGTTTAAAGCGGAGTTTCTTGGTATAAAATGTTAAAATTGCTATACCTATATAGATGATTATGAATACATAGAGTACTTAGGTACTTTTAATGCTTAATCAAGTTTTCATGTATGAATCTCAGTACTTACGTTTAAATATGTAAATTAATTTACATTAAGTGCCTATTACCTACTTACTGAGAATTTTTGTAGATTTATGCCAGTGAGAATATGTATGGTATATAGTTCAATGATTTATGCAGATTTAAGTAAGTAAGTATAC
Source organism: Marasmia exigua (assembly GCA_019059595.1). Classification (NCBI taxonomy): domain Eukaryota; kingdom Metazoa; phylum Arthropoda; class Insecta; order Lepidoptera; family Crambidae; genus Marasmia; species Marasmia exigua. Next base: position 20,725 of record JADPWL010003273.1, read on the forward strand.
TAAGTACCTACCTAGTGGTGTAGGCTTCTTATAGATAAACTAGATTCACTAAGTAATTAGTCTATTTCTGCGACTAAGTACATTGTATTCTTCAAACTTAATCTTAACAGTTCAAAAGTTTGAAACTTTTGATGGTTTAATTAGGTATTATTTATATAGGCTTTTGATTCAATTAGGTATTAATCCACCAAAGTACAAAGTGAAATACATTTTGAGGGTTTTAACCATTTGCAAGCCTCAATTATGTATTACAAGAGGCAATAATTTTGCCTAAGTTCCTACTTTGTCTACATTACAAGTATACGTAATAAGTTTTCTCTTTCCTTAAAAAGTAGGTATACCTACCTACTTACCTTTGTGTTAGGTTACTACATAACTATTAAGTACCTAGTTATCTACTTATAAATTTTACAATTTTGGGTAATTTTGGATATCCATTAAAGATTACACAGTACATAAGTTTAACTGGTTAATACATTTGCTCCACTATTAGTTAAATATATTTCAATTTATCCTATAGAATATTTCACAACATCACATATGTACCTACATTGATCTGACTCCGAGATAGGTAGCTCAAGCACCCGTGTTACGGATATCATAGTCCACAGTGGGATTACAAATATATACATATTAATACTTTCTTTTGTAATAAATACTAATACATAGAAAACACCCAGACCAATACAAACAGACATGTACATGCACACAAATGTTTGTACTGTATGGGATCGAACCAGCAACCCTTGAACCAAAAGCCATCGTTCACTACCACTGTTCCAAAAGCCCTGTTAACACTCATGCGATTAACATACTAATTAACAGGAGAGCAGTACATAAGGAATAAAAAAACAACAAAGTACATGTAATGGAATCATTTATTAAATAAATAATAAAAGATACAATAATGTTATCCTATTTTAAGAAGAAACTATGTACACACACATATTTTGTATTCTTTCCTGTGCAATAAAGGATGTCTATCTATCTATCTTCACACAACCACTTTAGTATTAATTAATAACCTTTAACTATTTACAAATAAAACAACGCCCCAATTGTCTAATGGTTTAAGACGGTTCTGACGATGGCCCTGTGGCCATGATCTCGGGGTCATGGGTTCGATTCCCGGGTCGAGCAAAGTTTGGAATTTTCCGAACATAGTTCGGGTTTGTGATCACTAATCTGCATTTGGCAAGAGTGATGATTAAGCCTAATCCCATCATAGTAGCGATGACTTGATTTCTATGATGGGGGTCTTAGCCCTACAAAGGGAATAATTAAGCTGATACTTTACTTTATTTACATAATAAATGATGACTGAATGATGCTTGTCCATAGGTACTTATCAGTTGAATTATAACAAACTATTTTCAGCAAATAATTAACTTCGTTTAGCAATGAAACCCGGAGTGCTGGAACTGGGTATGTTTCTTCTAGCGGAGATCTGTGCAATGCTGGTAGATATTCTGCAATAATCATAAAGGAGTTTTAAATAAAATAAATAAATACCTAATAATAAAAGTATTTTTATTGCTCTCTCATACAAAAAACTGTTGGTAGGTACATAGGTATTTCGATTACAATCATACTTATTAAGTAAATAAAAACAAGCTATTTAATTTTAAAATGGAAATAATGTAAAAAATAAACTCAAATGCATATTTCTACCAACGAGCTCCATATGCACTTAAGATTACTTGAATAAGTTTCTGTAACATGTAACCATGATTAATTTGGTGTGGTTCCCCCGTCTAAGGGTTGTTAAGGTCAGACGGCAGTCCCTTCATAGTAATTGCCAGACTTGCCAAATCCTCGATCATGGCTTACGGTACACTGGCCTCCAAAATCATGGTTCTGGACCACCAACCAAGAATAACACTGCAAGGATTTGACAACCCATTTGGAACGGTAGTGAATGCTGCCTTTGTTCCAAGGGTTGCGGGTTCAATCCCCGCACAGTACAAACATTTGTGTGCATGAACATGTCTGTTTGTATTGGTCTGGGTGTTTTCTATGTATTATTAGTATGTATTTATTAAAGAAAAGTATTATATGCATATATTTGTAATCCCACTGTTGATTCTGATATCCCTAACACAGGTGCTTGAGGTACCTATCTTGGAGTCAGACCAATGTATGTGATGTTGTGAAATATTTATTTATAAGGATTACACTTTTGTATACATGTTTCAAACAATTATATTATCTTTATCTTAATGTTTTTTCTTTCAGTAAGGAAATTAGTTATAGCACAGATATTATAGATTCAGTTAAATAACTTTTTGTTATTTTGATTACCTCCGGTGAGATGTTCACTTTTTTCAACTCATTCTCCAACAGTCATTCTAGCTCAGCTTTCTATTACAGTTTGGTCCAATGGAGAACTTTGATGTCTTGTTTACTGAAATATTTAATTACAAATGGTTAAATTATAGAAATGATGTTTCAAAGTTGTTCTTTCTAAAGTGTAAATTGGAATAGTCATCATCATCAGCCACATTTAAGTCCCCACTGCTGGGGCACGGGCCTTCCTCAATCACATGAGGGGTAATTGCCATACTCACCACGCTTGGCAGACGGGTTGGCGAGGGTTTTGATATAAATGCAGAGTTTTCCATGTCTGGGTGCTGATGATCATGCCAGCAGCTTTACCTTATTGGCCTTTTACGACACCTCGGTAAGAGTGAGGATGGCCTATTCTACTACGTGGGCGAGTGGTCCCCGGCAGAGTAAATTTAATAACAAATAAACTTATTTAGGTAGGATTATGCGACTAACCTAACTTATACTTGATTTTACTTAAGAAAGTAGAGTCTTTAGATAACTATAGAACTTGTATATAAGCATAATACTAATGTACATACGCTTTCAAACAATTTTACAATATTTTAAAATTATGTATTGAGATTGAATATTTTATCGTACGTAGGTACATACTTATGTCAATAATTTACAAGTTTTTTTCTAATGTTTCACAGATGGCCACAGATAACTATATGGGCTATGATGTAGAAAAATAGCAAGCTGTCAGATTTTTAAAAATATTTTAACATTTTAATGTTTTTTTATTTAAAATCTTTCTTTCAAACACATTAAACAATAGTCCTTTAATTTAAAAGTCAAATATCTTTTATTCGTTAAAAAAAATATTGTTAATTATAAATAAAATCAATTCAATTGGTTTTATTTGATGTGGGTCTTTCGGCGACACTATCATCGCGAATATCATTCATTCACGAGAGTCTATGGGCGGATCCGTACGAAAGTGTCCCATACGATGGTATTTCAAATTGCCAAACTAAACTACAATTGATTGACTGTCGGCTCGATCGAACGATCGTACGTGGTAACTTGAAATTAGACCCCCTGGGGGTCGAACGATCGAACGATCGTACGTGGTAACTTGAAATTAGACCCCCTGGGGGTCTAATTTCAAGTTGCCACGTACGATCGTTCGATCGAGCCGACAGTCAATCAATTGTAGTTTAGTTTGGCAATTTGAAATACCATCGTATGGGACACTTTCGTACGGGTCCGACCATAGACTCTCGTGAATGAATGATATTCGCGATGATAGTGTCGCCGAAAGACCCACATCAAATAAAACCAATTGAATTGATTTTATTTATAATTAACAATAAAATTTTTAAATAATAAAAGATATTTGACTTTTTAAATTAAAGGACTATTGTTTAATGTGTTTGAAAGAAAGATTTTACATAATAAAAACATTAAAATGTTAAAATATTTTTAAAAATCTGACAGCTTGCTATTTTTCTACATCATAGCTCATATAGTTATCTGTAGCCAAGCCATCTGTGAAACATTAGAAAAAAACTTGTAAATTATTGACTTAAGTATGTTACGTACGATAAATATGTAATCCCAATACATAATTTAAAATATTGTAAAATTGTTTGAAAGTGTATGTACATTAGTATTATGCTTATATACAAGTTCTATAGTTATCTAAAGACTCTACTTTCTGAAGTAAAATCAAGTATAAGTTAGGTTAGTCGCATAATCCTACCTAAATAAGTTTATTTGTTATTAATTACTAATCCAATTCTACTATGCCGGGGACCACTTGGCCACGGAGTAGAATAGGCCATCCTCACTCTTACCGAGGTGTCGTAAAAGGCGACTAAGGTATAGCTGCTGGCATGATCATCAGCACCCAGACAAGGAAAACTCTGCATTTATATCAAAACCCTCGCCAACCCGTCTGCCAAGCGTGGTGAGCATGGCAATTACCCCTCATGTGATTGAGGAAGGCCCGTGCCCCAGCAGTGGGGACTTAAATGGGCTGATGATGACTATTCCAATTTACACTTTAGAAAGAACAACTTTGTAACATCATTTCTATAATTTAACCATTTGTAATTAAATATTTCAGTAAACAAGACATCAAAGTTCTGCATTGGACCAAACTGTAATAGAAAGCTGAGCTAGAATGACTGTTGGAGAATGAGTTGAACAAAGTGAACATCTCACCAGAGGTAATAAATTAACAAAAAGTTATTTAACTGAATCTATAATATCTGTGCTATAACTAATTTCCTTACTGAAAGAAAAAACATTAAGATAAAGATAATATAATTGTTTGAAACATGTATACAAAAGTGTAATCCTTATAATTAAATATTTCACAACATCACATACATTGATCTGACTCCGAGATAGGTAGCTCAAGCACCTGTGTTATGGATATCAGAATCAACAGTGGGATTACAAATATATGCATATAATACTTTTCTTTTATAAATACATACTAATAATACATAGAAAACACCCAGACCAATACAAACAGACATGTTCATGCACACAAATGTTTTTACTGTGCGGGGATCGAACCCGCAACCCTTGGAACAAAGGCAGCGTTCACTACCATTCCAAATGGGTCGTCAAATCCTTGCAGTGTTATTCTTGGTTGGTGGTCCAGAACCATGACTTTGGAGCCCAGTGTACTCATGAACCATGATCGAGGATTTGGCGAGTCTGGCAATTACAATGAAGGGACTGCCGTACGACCTTTGCGACGGAGGAACCACACCAAATAGATAATGGTGACATGTTTCAAAAACTTATCTCAGTTATGTGCATATTTCTACAATTTACACATTGTGGAACTAATCATTTCTGTGTATTATTTCTCTTTCTGTTACATTATTACCATACCAATCTAAAACTCCTTTATTCTTGCAGAATGTCTACCAGCGTTGCACAGGACTCCGCTAGAAAAAACATACCCAGTTCCAGTCTTCCGGGCTTTGTTGCTATACGAAGTTGTTTATTTGCTAAAACTAGTCTAGGACAACCTGTGAGAAGTACGATTTGCTTCAGTAGTCATTTATTATGTAAATAGTTAATGGTTTTTAATCAATACTAGTATCACAATATGTGTGTATAATTATAATGGCCTTGTTATTTATATGAGACTTTATTGCGCAAAACGAAATACAATGTAAAAAGTATACATAGTTTCTCCTTAAAATAGGATAACATTTATTTTATTTTTTATTACTTATTTTAATAAATGATTCAATTATGATGTTGTTTTTATTTTCATTTTCCTCAAATCTTGCCCACTTGAACTTTCACTTTACATTTGAATGTATGTTAATCGCAGTGAGTGTTAATACGGCATTGGAACAATAGGAGTGTATGATGTCTTAGATCCAAGGGTTGCAGGGTTCGATACCCACACAGTACAAACATTGCGTGCATGAACATGACTATTTGTATAGGTCTAGGCGTTTTCTATGTATTATAAACACATACTTATAATACATAGAAAACACATTAACAATAACAAGTATTATATGTATATATTTGTAATCCCACTGTATTGATTCTGATATCTGTAACACAGGTGCTCGAGTGTAGTGAAATATTTATTTATTTATTTGCCAGCAATGAAGGCTCTGGACTGAATACATCACAACTAATGGTATGGGTGTTTTCTATTAAGTACATAAGTAAATATTTGTAATCCCACTGTATTGATTCTGATATCTGTAACAAAGATGCTTCAGTTACTTATCTCGGAGTCGAGTCGGATTAATGTATGTGATGTGAAATATTTATTTATTTATTTACCAGCAACGAAGGCTCCGGACTGAATATATCACAACTCATGGTATGTGTGTTTCCTATGTAATAAGTACTTATGTGATATTTACATAGAGTCAGATCAATGTATGAGATGTGAAATATTTATTTATTCTGCAGTTTATGGGACATACTTACAGCTACCTTTCCATACCTATATAACAATTGGTCACTAACTATAGTAGAGCAAATGTATTAAACCAGTTAAACTTATGCAATGTGTGACTTTCAATGGATATTCAAAATTTTTAAATATATAAGTTGGTTAGTACTTAAATACTTAGTTATGTACCTAACAAATAGTTAAGTGTGGCAGGTAAGTAGGTATACCCACTTTTTAATGAAAGAGAAAACTTATTACCTACTTATACTTGTAATACCTGTAGACAGTTAACCTAGGCAAAATTATTGCCTCTTGTAATCATTGTGGCTAGTAATAGAAAATGGTAAAAACCTACTCAAAAGGTATTTAACTTAGTATTTTAGTAAAAGTTAGGTAGGTATTATATAGGCTTTGACTCAATTAGGTATTACTAATTGAGTCAAAAGCCTATATAATTAATCCCTAACTAAACCATCAAAAGTTTCAAACTTTTGAACTGCTAAATAAGATTCAGTTTGAAGAATACAATGCAGTCGTAGAAAAATTAATCTGTGCAGATTAATTACATACCTAGTGAATGTAGTATGTAGAAGCCTACACCACTAGGTAGGTACTTAGTAGGTACTTATACTTGCATAATGTGCATAAATCATTGAACAATTGCATTACATTATAGTAATAAAGTCACTGGTAAATCTACAAAATTTCTCAGTAGGTAAATAAGTAAGTACCTATTGTAAATTTACTTCCATGTTTAAACGAAAATAAATTACTAAGATTCATACATAAAAAGTACTCAATGTATTCATAATCATCTATATAGGTATAGCAATTTTTACCAAGAAACTCCGCTATTTCGATTTAATCTAAGAAAAAACGAATCTTAATTGGTATATCAGACATTGGACCTTGTACACAAAGACATAAAGATCTTTTTTTAATACACCATAAATCCATTCAACCGAACAAAAACACCTATCTAGCTATCGTGAATTATGACATAAGGACGCGAGACACGAGTTGTCAAATTCAATATTTCGGAAGCGGTTTGGTACTTTCAAATTAGGGTTTGGGACGAGATGTGTCAAAAGAGTTTCGGTTGAGTTCAACCGACGCAATGTTCACTTCAAATTAGGAAACGTCGTCAAATACGTTTGATTGAGTCTCAAAGTTAACTTCAAATTAGACCCCCAGGAACGAGGAGCCAAACCTTTGGTGCGCGCCGCCATTGTCTGGATGGTATGCGGATCGCAACGCTGTCCGCAGTCATTTTCAATGATTCAAGATTATTTTCGGGCTCAAACAGGTAATCCTATTAAACGCTACAATCCAGAAACTTTTCACTTGCAGAATAAATGTTTTCATTAACAAAGCTTTATTTGCGTTCCCCGGCCACGTGAAAAAGGCAAATTTAATTCAGCTGCTAACTTTCCTGGGTAATGTAAAAATTATATTACATTAGGGATATTTTTTCTCATTTCTTTGTCGGCGGTTTTAAACTTTTTAAATCTACCGAAATTTTCCCAATGAACAAAAGCTTATGATTAAATTTTTGGTGAAATAATGGAAAATATTAGAGTGGCTTTACTTAAGAGAACAGTTGTAATATTATTTGTAACCGGGTTTTTTAGGAAACATTTTTTTATTATCATCTTTGCAGAAGCCCACAGCTACCTTCTGAGCTTAGGTTTATTTTTCTTTTATTGTTTATTAATTTAATTTGCTTTAATTATTAAAAATTAAACCCAAACCATGAAAACTGTAACTGGTTGGACATTGTAAAAGCTGTTAGGTAACCCAGTTACTTTTAATGATTGAAATAAAATATTTACAATGAATTGAAAACATACCTAATCCAAAAAACTCTATGTCATTATACTTATTTTAAAGATCTGTCAGTTTACATCCAGAGAACATTACTTGCATGAAACAATTCATTGTTAATGTATGACATTGCGTAATTATTGTTAATTCGTTAAATTAAAGAAGAAAAATATGAATTCATTTAAAAAAAAATGTATCTTTAAACGTACTTTTAAAATATGACAAAATTGACGATTAGGTAAGACCACTCATGCTTATTGTCCACTGGGGGTGCGACGTTTGAAAATAAAACCTTTTTAATTTATAAGTTTTTTTTTATGTCAAAGGTATTCTTTATGTGTATTATTCTTTCTCGCTCGTTTCGTTTAAGCCCTCAACAGGATTACCAACATAAACAAAACGTAAATTCTAAATCCAAGAAACATTTGCTAATGGACTCGCAACAAATTAATTAAATGTACATTATGAGTAGGTTTTATTATGATCGAATGAAGTGCGATCTCATCGGTTTTAATTATTTGCTTCTCCTGGAAATGTCTTGATGAACGACTGGAGTGCTGGTTCTTGAGTGGTTGGTGGTATGGAAAATAAATAGCAGTGAGCTAACTACTATTTATTTTGCTAAATAAACTGTGGCGACATCTATCATCGCCTGAAGAAAGAAGTTTGCCCACTAGCCAGCATCTAACCAGCAGCAGATGGCGTTAATCTGACAGTTCATACAAGTCAAGATTGGAATTGTCACACAATTCTACATCGCGAAAGCAAAGTTTGCAGATCGACTTGAGATATATATGCCAACCAAGATTCCTGATATAAAAAAACCATTTTAACAAACCCACGCACTAGAACCCCCCTCTCCAATGGGTACGACAAGCAGGCACATCAGGCCATAGTGGCGAATCCGCCCTCAACGATGCCTAATGGTTGTGCCTATTTAGATTCTTCCTCCACTGTCCCAGAAGATAAACTGATAGAGACAACGGTTTAGCGTTCTTGACTACATTTATCAAA
>JADPWL010003273.1:34279-53522 GCA_019059595.1 Marasmia exigua
CTTGAACGACATGTCATTGTTTGTGTGTACAGAGCCTCCATCTGGGAATTTTACTTCATTTGAATCCATTATGGAAGAGGTATTAAGAAAAATAATGTCATCTAATAAAAAAAGTGGTTGTGTGCGGGGATTTTAACATAATATTTTAGATAATTCACAGAACTCTGTTCGGTTTCTGAATCTTTTCAGATCATTCAATTTACATCATCTTTTTAAACGAACCCACACGAGTTACCCCCCACCACAGCTACTTGCTTAGATAACATATTTTGTAACTGTGATGTATTAGACAAGTCCATAATAAACTTTATAAACTCAGATCATAGTGGAACAGCTAGCAATGTTTGAATACAGTCATGCACCCTCTTCCTGTAGCTTTGTGTGCAGGCGCCAATAACTGCAAACCGTAAAGAAAAATTTTCAAGATAATATTTCTAGAAAGGTACCTGCATTAACATGTCCACGATGGAAATGCTAATCAGCTTTATAATATGCTTTTTAATGTAGTTGAAAAAGAATATAATCAGATTTTTTACTAAAAAAACAATTAAATTAGATACTTCTAAAACTAAATTCAGTGACTGGGCCACTACAGGCATCTATAAAAGCAGAAAGAGGCTATTTGAATAATATGATATCAAAGCCAATTCAGAAAACGCTAATTTAATTGAATATGTCAGAACATACTCAAAATTATTCAAAAAAGTATGTGCAATGGCAAAATCAAATTATTTTAAAGACAAAATAATAAAAGCCACTAATAAAAGTAAAATCTCATGGAAGATAATAAATAAAGAGACTTGTAAAAATAAAACAAAAGACAACAATCTCTCTCTTAAAATTGATGGCAAATCACTTGTTTCTGACTCTGAAAGTAGCAGAAACATTTCAGTCTTTCTTTTCTAATATACCAGTCACAACAACCAACAAATTGAATTCCAGCCCGCATCTCGCTGCTTCTCTCCCTCAAGTCTCATGTTGATAAGTGCAACACGCCTTTTAGATTCAATCATGTCAATTCTAATATAATTTTAAAAACATTCAAAGAATTAAATATGAAACCGACTGAGGATTTATGGGGCATCTCGGTAGATATAATAAAAAATATAATACATTCTAGCGCACCCTACTTAGCAATAATATTCAATAAATGTGTTGACAGACGGTCAATTTCCCGATATGATGAAATACAGTAAAATAATACCATTATTCAAGTCGGGTGAGAAAAGCGGCCCGTCTAACTTCAGACCTATTTCTATACTGCCTGCTCTCAGCAAAATTTTTGAAAAAGTAATATTCACTCAGTTATTGTCTCATTTAAATCTGATAAAATATTGCACAGTAAGCAATTTGGATTCACAAAAGGGAAATCCACTACTGATGCTGGAGTGGCGCTTATCAAACATGTATTTGATGCGTGGGAAAAAAAAGCGAGATGCTATTGGAATATTCTGTGATTTGTCTAAAGCATATCGATTGCGTCAATCATGAAACATTGCTAATGAAGTTACAGCATTACGGTGTCATAGACACCTCACTAAGTCTAATCAAATCTTACTTATCAGATAGGATTCAGAAGGTCAATGTCAATAGAACTAACTCTTCTGGCACCCCTCTAACCATGGGTGTGCCCCAGGGCTCTATATTGGGGCCCTTGCTCTTTTTAATCTATATAAATGACCTTCCTTACTATACCAAAGATCTATGTGAGATAGTGTTATTTGCTGACGATACATCCTTGATTTTTGAGGTTGATAGGCAAAAAAAAAATGTTGACGAAGTAAATAACACACTCTCTCAAGTACTACAGTGGTTTACGTATAATAACTTGGTTCTTAATTCAAAGAAAACTAAATGTGTTAAGTTCACAATGCCTAATGTAAGGCAGGTCAAAATAAATATTGTCATGAATAACGAACCTATCGAAGTCATAAACTCCACAGTTTTTCTAGGTATCACTCTGGATACAAAATTGCAATGGAGCCCTCATATTGCTGTCTTGGCAGGAAGACTTAGTTCAGCTGCATATGCAGTTAGAAAGATAAGGAATCTGACTGATATCGGGACAGCGAGACTGGTTTATTTTAGCTATTTTCATAGTCTGATGTCATGTGGTCTACTACTGTGGGGATCCGGTGCTGACTTACAAGCCATCTTCATTTTGCAGAAGAGGGCCATCCGTGCCATCTACGGTCTTAGATCACGTGACTCACTCAGAGAAGTATTCAAGGAAATCAATATTTTAACCGTATCATCTCAATACATTTTTTATTGTATTATGTTTGTACGCAAGAACTTGCACCTTTACACGCAAAAATCAGATTTTCATAGCTTTAACACGCGAAATAAACATAGGCTTGCTGTTCCAAACCTAAGACTTCATAAAAGTGGAAATTCATTTGTAGGATTGAGCATTAGAATGTTTAATAAGTTACCTCAAAATGTTATTGATTTACCGGTACATAAGTTTAAGTTGCATGTAAAAAACTGCCTAATGCAGAAAGGCTACTATAAAGTAGAGGATTATTTGAATGATAAGGATTCCTGGACATGTTGATCTCTTCGGCTGTCCTCTATGTATAATTCATTTCATAATTTTTCATTGACGATTTATCTAAACGATATTGATTATAAGCATTGTATATCATACTGTCACTGTAATCATAATTTGTATAAGAATGAAAATTGTAATTACCATATTATTTGGAAAGAGTAACTACTGAGTTTTTTGCTGATTCTTCTCGGTAGAAATTGACATTCCGAATCAGCGGTAGATTACATAATATTTGACATTCATAAATGTTCTTTATTGAATAAAGACATTTTTGATTTTGACTGTATAAAAATTGATTTATATTGATTATTCAATAATTGACAAGATGCTAACCACCTACTATTGTACACCTCGTCCTGCAGTTTATAAGTCTGGATTAAGTAACTACTTCTCTTTGTGACCTATGAGGGGAACCTAAGTAGTCATGCTCACGTCAAATGTCTCTGAGGTGGTGGCGCTATGTGGCGGGTCATTACATTCCCTCTAATATGGTTGAGTGAAATGATGGCTGACACGTACGTCATACTTGTGAACAGGTGCCACCTTTGGGGACTGGTCTGCTTCGGTTTACCTCATAATATTTATTTTATTATTATTTCCTTTATTTTATTTTGTGTAACAATTAAACTGTATGGCTTGGTATGATGATGACACAACATTGTATGAAAGTTTGGCAATTAAAAAGAGTAACTGGCGAGTTTCTTGCCGGATCTTCTCGACCAGAAACAACTTTCCGAGCCGGTGGTAGAATCGCATTATGTTTATTTATTTCTTTAGTATATTTTATGTATCAACATATACAGGGTGAATTTTTAATCACTATCCAAAATTTAATATCATGATCGGCTGCTAAAATTATTATATACGTATTTTTTCTTTTAGTGTCATCCAATACTAAAATATTGAGATATGGTATTTCAAAGTTATCCGAAAAATACTGATATAATTGTTCACCGCGCGTCGCGCTCAGGCGCCGCCCACCGCCGCCCGCGCCGCCCGCCCCACCAACTTCATTCATAACATCCATAAGTTGCAAATTTTTCCTTCATACTTTAACGGGCTTAGGACCGTCAGATTGCAAAAGACGTGAATAAAATTTCACAGTCATACTTATTAACATTTAAATTAGCTAGGTATTTATTTACTCTTATTTTATAAAGTTTATTGAGTAGGTAGGTAGTACTTTTTGCAATAAGGCGTATTTAAAAAATTTGAATCAAGTTTTCAAAAATTAATTCAAATTACTTACCTACAATTAAAACAAAATCCAATTAAAATCCTAATAAACTAAGTGTATTTTAATAACTGTTCAAAATGCAAACCATTTCTTTCTAAACAGAGTCTCGCACGTTTTTGCACATTCTCTTTTAATTTGTTAAGCACTACAGTGTCTCACTTCATCAAATGCACGTATGATTTGCAGTTTTAATGCGTCTAGGCTTTGGGCCTCTTCCACATACACGGGTCTTTTCACTTCACCCCACAAAAAAAAGTCACCTCGATTTCTACTGGCAGTCTTTGCCTCCCACGCCGTTGTAACTACATGTGAAGGAGTGGTGAACTGGCCATGATCTAACAGCCTTTGGGTGGCAGCCAGAATGGTAGCACGCACAAACTAAGTAGAAGATACTGTAGATACTGTAGCACGGTTCGGAACCGAAGGGTTCACTACACCCTGGTTTGCGAAGGCGAGGAAGGCTTGAGCTTTGTGCAAACTCTCGCCACTTAAAAAGTAACATCGCACCATTTCATAATACTCGCGGTTTGAGTACATCGCGGGATCGCAATTCGCACGAGATGACACGCTTTCGCCGGGAATGCGCGGGCGACTATGGTCTGCGTGACCTTTGTGCTTGTTTGTGCCGAATTAGTGCTTTGTCTTTGATTTGTCGCCGCTCGCCGCCACCTCGCCGCTCTCCCCCGCAGCCCTTCCCGCCTCCGCACCGCACGCGCAGGTGTGAGGTGTCCCGTGTCGCCCATTGATATTGCCGCTTTGCGTACTCAATGTTTACATTATGTTTTACGATAGAAATGGTTACCACGCTTAATTGATAATTGGATCGGGAAAATGATTTTATTGTAAAAATATGACCTACATTTTTTTTTGCAGAAATGGGTTCTATTAACGATACCTAATGCCCAAAAATATTTTGGATAGTGATTAAAAAATCTTCCTGTATATGTATTAACATGTAAATTATACATAAGTACTTATAAATAGTTTTAAGTCATTAAAATGTATGACGATTTGTAAGTGCTGTGTACAAGCCTATGCAAATAAAGAATTATTTGATATTGATACGAAATCCATCTCACTTTGCTCTAGATCGATAATGACCAAATACGATATCCCGGCCATGTTTATGGCTTGAAGCCGAAATTTCAACTTCATTGATACGATGTGTTATATGGTTTTCCTGTATTGCCCAGTCATAATACATACGAAATCAATCTCACTTTGCTCTAGATCGATAATAACCAAATCCGATATACCGGCCATGGTTATGGCTGGAAGCCAAAAATTTTAACTTCATTGATACGATGTGTGTTATGTCATTTTCCTGTATTGTTTAGTCATTTGGCATACGAAATCCACCTTATTTTGGTCTAGATCGATTATGACCAAATCGAATATCCCGGCCATAATCCAATATTGGTTACGGCTGGAAGCCGAAATTTCAACTTCATTGATACGATGTGTTATGTCATTTTCCTGTATTGTTTAGTCATTTGGCATACGAAATCCACCTTATTTTGGTCTAGATCGATTATGACCAAATCGAATATCCCGGCCATAATCCAATATTGGTTACGGCTGGAAGCCGAAATTTTCACTTCAATTGATTACGATGTGTAATATCGTTTCCTGTATTGCCCAGTCATAATACATACGAAAACCAAGCTTCACTTTGCTCTATATCGATAATGACCAAATCGGATATCTCGGCCATAGTTATGGATGGAAGCCGAAATTTTCACTTCACTGATACGATGTGTAATATCATTTTCCTGTATTGCCCAGTCATAAAACATACGAAATCCAACTCACACTGCTCTAGATCGATAATGACCAAATCGGATATCCCGGCCATGGTTATGGCTTGAAGCCCAAATTTCAAATTCATTGATACGATGTGTTATATCGTTTTCCTGTATTGCCCAGTCATCATACATACGAAATCAATCTCACTTTGCTCTAGATCGATAATGACCAAATCCGATATCCCGGCCATAGTTATGGCTTGAAGCCGAAATTTCAACTTCATTGATACGATGTGTTATATCATTTTCCTGTATTGTTTAGTCATTTGGCATACGAAATCCACCTTATTTTGGTCTAGATCGATTATGACCAAATCGAATATCCCGGCCATAATCCAATATTGGTTACGGCTGGAAGCCGAAAATTTCAACTTCATATGATACGATGTTGTTATGTCCTTTTTCTGTATTGTTTAGTCATTTGGCATACGAAATCCACCTTATTTTGTTCTAGATCGATTATGACCAAATCGAATATCCCGGCCATAATCCAATATTGGTTATGGCTGGAAGCCGAAATTTCAACTTCATTGATACGTTGTGTTATATCATTTTCCTGTATTGTTTAGTCATTATGCATACGAAATCCATCTCACTTTGCTCTAGATCGATAATGACCAAATCCGATATCCCGGCCATGGTTATGGCTTGAAGCCCAAATTTCAACTTCATTGATACAATGTGTTATATGGTTTTCCTGTATTGCCCAGTCATAATACATACGAAATCAATCTCACTTTGCTCTAGATCGATAATGACCAAATCCGATATCCCGGCCATGGTTATGGCTTGAAGCCGAAATTTCAACTTCATTGATACGATGTGTTATGTCATTTTCCTGTATTGTTTAGTCATTTGGCATACGAAATCCACCTTATTTTGGTCTAGATCGATTATGACCAAATCGAATATCCCGGCCATAATCCAATATTGGTTACGGCTGGAAGCCGAAATTTTCACTTCATTGATACGATGTGTAATATCGTTTTCCTGTATTGCCCAGTCATAATACATACGAAATCAATCTCACTTTGCTCTAGATCGATAATGACCAAATCGGATATCCCGGCCATAGTTATCGCTTGAAGCCGAAATTTCAACTTCATTGATACGATGTGTTATATCATTTTCCTGTATTGTTTTAGGTCATTATGCATACGAAATCCATCTTATTTGGGTCTAGATCTATTATGAACAAATCCAATATACCGGCCATAGGCCATAATCCATATTGGTTACGGCTGGAAGCCGAAATTTTCACTTCATTGATAAGATGTGTTATATCGTTTTCTTGTATTGCCCAGTCATAAAACATACGAAATCAATCTCACTTTGCTCTAGATCGATAATGACCAAAGGCCGATATCCCGGCCATGGTTATAGCTTGAAGCCAAAATTTAACTTCATTGATACGATGTGCTATGTCATTTTCCTGTATTGTTTAGTCATTTGGCACTACGAAACCCATCTTATTTGGGTCAGTCGATATTGACACCAAAATCGAATATCCGGCCCATAAACCAATATGGTTACGGCTGGTAAGCCGCAAACTTTTCACTTCATTGATACCGCCATGTGTAATATCGTTTTCTGTATTTGCCCACTCATAAATCATACGAAATCAATCTCACTTGCTTCTACGATCGATAAAGACCAACAATTCGGATATCCCATGCATAGTTATGCTGGAAGCCGAAATTCCACGTCACTGAACCGATATGTATACATTTTTCCTGTCATTGCCCAGTCATAATACATACGAATCCAAACTCACACGCTCTAGATCGTGATGACCACAATCGGATATCCGCATGGTTGGCTTTACGTGAAGCCCCAAAATTTCAACTTCATTGATACGATGTGTTAATCGTTTCCTGTATTGACACAGTCAGCCATCATACGAATCAAGACTCACTTTGCTCTAGAATCGATAATGACCAAATACGATACCCGGCCATAGTTATGGCTTGAAGCCGAAATTTCAACTCATTGTACGATGTGTTATATGGTTTTCCTGTATTGCCCAGTCATAATAATACGAAATCAATCTCACTTTGCTTCTGCTCGATAATCAACCAAATCGATATTACCGCCCCGGTTAGGGCTGGAGCCCAAAAATTTTTAACTCATTGATACGATGGTTATGTCATGTTTCCTGTGTTTAATTCATTTGGCATACGAAATCCACATTATTTTGGTCTAGATCGATTATCTCACTCGCGCGCACGCCAGCACTCGATAAGACAAATCGGATATCACGGCCATTAGTCATGGGTGAAGCCGAAATTTCCACTTCACATGATTCGATGCTCGTTATTATCAGTTTCCGTATTCTTTAGCATTATGCATACGAAATCCATTCTTTTTGTGTCTAGATCGGTATGACCAAATCCAATTATACCGGCCCTATGCCATGTTAATCCAATATTGGTTACGCTGGAAGCCGAAATTCACTTCAATGATACGATGCTGTTATACGTTTTCCTGTATGCCCAGTCAAAAACATACGAAATAATCTCACTTTGCTCTTGGAGCGATAATGACCAAAGTCGATATCCGGCCATGGTTATAGCTTGAAGCCAAAATTTTAACTTCATTGATACATGTGTTTATTTTCATTTTCCTGTATTGTTTTATTCATTTGGCATACACAAATCCATCTTAGTTTGGTCTAGATCGATTATGACCAAATCGAATATCCCGGCCATAAACCAATATTGGTTACGGTGAAAGCCGAAATTCTCACTCATTGATACGATGTGTAAGATCGTTTTCTGATTGCACAGTCATGAATACATACGAAATCAATCGCACTTTGCTCTAGAGCGATATGACCAAATCCGATATCCCGGCCAATTGGTTATGGCTGAAGCCGAAATTTCAACTTCATGATACAATGTTTTCCTGTATGCCCCAGTCATAATACAGACGAAATCATCTCACTTTGCTCTAGATCGATAATGACAATCGATATCCCGCCATGGTTATGGCTGAAGCCGAAATTCAAACTCATGATACGATGGGTTATGTCAGTTTCCCTGTATTGTTTAGTCAATTTTTTTTTTTTTTATTTTTTTTTTTTTTTTCTTTGGCATACGAAAATCCACCTATTTTGGTCCTAGAGCGAATTATGACCAATCGAATAAACCGGCCCATAATCCAATATTGGTTACAGGATGGAAGCCGAAATTTTACTTCATGATACGATGTGTAATATCGTTTTCCTGTATTGCCCAGTAATAATACATACGAAATCCATCTCACTTTGCTCTATTAGATCGATAATGACCAATCCGATATACCAGCCATGGTTATGGCTGGAAGCCAAAATTTTTTAACTTCATTGATACGATGTGTTTTGTCATTTTTCCTGTATTGTTTAGTCATTTGGCATACGAAACTCCACCTTATTTTGGTTTAGATCAATTATGACCAAATCGAATATCCCGGCCATAATCCAATATTGGTTACGGCTGGAAGCCGAAATTTTCACTTCATTTGATACGATGTGTTAATATCGTTTTCTGTATTGCCCAGTCTAATACATACGAAATCAATCTCACTTTGCTCTAGATCGATAATGACCAAATCGGATATCCCGGCCATAGGTTATGGCTTGAAGCCGAAATTTCAACTTCATTGATACGATGTGTTATATCCATTTTCCTGTATTGTTTAGTCTTATGCATACGAAATCCATCTTATTTGGGTCTAGATCGATTATGACCAAATCCAATATACGGCCATAGGCCATAAATCCAATATTGGTTACGGCTGGAAGCCGAAATTTTCACTTCATTGAGAACGATGTGTTATATCGTTTTCCTGTATTGCTAAGTCATAAATACATACGAAATCAATCACACTTTGGCTCTAGATTCGATAATGACCAATCGGATATCCCGGCCATAGTTATGGCGGAAGAGCCGAATTTTCACTTCACTGATACATGTGTAATTCATTTCCTGTTTAACCCAGGCATGAAAACATACGAAAATCCAACTCCAACACTGCTCTAGATCGATAATGAAAAAATTGGATTATCCTGGTCCATGTTTATGGGCTTGAAGCCCCAATTTTCAAACTTCATTGGATACGATGTGTTATGTCATTTCCTTCCTGTATTGGTTTAGGTCCATTTGGCCATACGAAATCCACCTTATTTGGTCTAGATCGATTATGACCAATCGAATATCCCGGCCATAAATCCAAGATTGGTTACGGCTGGAAGCCGAAATTTTCACTTCATTGTTAACGATGTGTTAAATATCGTTTTCCTGTATTGCCCAGTCCATAATACATACGAAATCAAGCTCACTTTGCTCTAGATCGATAATGACCAAATCGTATATCCGGCCATAGTTATGGCTGGAACCGAATTTTCACTTCAACTGATACTATGTGTTATATTGTTTTCCTTATTGTCCAGTCATATAGCATACGAAATCAATTTCAACTTTGCTCTAGATCGATAATGAACCAAATCCGATATACCGGCCATGGTTTATGGCTGAAGCCAAAATTTTAACTTCCTGATACGGATGTGTTATGTCATTTTTCCTGTATTGTTTAGAGGTCAATTTGGGCATACGAAATCCACCTTCATTTTGGTCTAGATCGATTATGACCACATCGACTATCCCGGCCATAATCCTATGGTTACGGCTGGGAAGCCAAATTTTCACTTCATTGATACGATGTGTAATAATCGTTTTCCCCCCTGTATTGCCCAGTCATCATAATAACGAAATCATCTCCCTTTGCTCTAAATCGATAATGACCAAATCGGATATCCCCGGCATAGTTTTATGGGCTGGAAGCCGAAAATTTCCACTTCACTGATACGATATTGTAATATCATTTCTGGTATTGCCCAGTCCATAATACATACGAAATCCAACTCCCACTGCTCTAGATCATAATGACCAAATCGGATATCCCGTCCATGGTTATGGCTTGAGCCCAATTTCACTTCATTGATACGATGTGTTATATCGTTTTTTCCTGTATTGCCCAGTCATCAACATACGAAATCATTTCACTTTGCTCTAGATCGATAATTACCAAATACGATTCCCGGCCCTGGTTTATGCCTTGAAGCCGAAATTTCAACTTCATTGATACTATGTGTTTCTGATCGTTTTCCTGTATGCCCAGTCATCATACATAACGAAATCAATCTCACTTTGCTCTAGATCGATAATGGACCAATCCGATCTACCGGCCATGGTTATGGCTGGAAGCCCAAAATTTTAACTTCTTGATACGATGTGTTATTCATTTTCCCTGTATTGGGTTTAGTCATCTTGGCATACGAAATCCACCTTATTTTGGTCGAGATCGTTGACCAAATCGAATATCCCGGCATTAATCCATATTGGTTACGGGTACGGGCCGGAAGCCCGAAAATTTTCATCTCTCTTCATTTGATACGATGTGTAATCGTTTTCCTGTAATGCCCAGATCATAATACATACGAAATCAATCTCAACGTTGCGCTAGATCGATAATGACCAAATCCGATATCCCGTCCATGGTTTATGGCTTACGCCGAATTTTCACTTCACTGATACGATGTTAATAGTCATTTTCCTGTATTGGGCCCAGTCATAAAACATACGAAATCCACTCACACTGCTCCTCGATCGATAATGACCAAATCGGATATCCCGGCCATGGTTATGGCTTTGAAGCCCAAGTTTCCAACTTCATTGATACGATGTGTTATATCGTTTTCCTGTATTGCCCAGTCATAATACATACGAAATCATCTCACTTTCTCTAGAGTCGATAATGACCAAATTCCGATAATCAAACCGGCCATGGTTATGTCTTGAAGCCGAAATTTTCACTTCACTGATACGATGTGTAATATCATTTTCCTGTATTCCCAGAGCATAAAACATACGAAATCCAACTCACACTCTCTAGATCGATAATGACCAACTCGGATATCCCTTCCATGGTAGGGCTTGAGCCCAAGTTTCAAACTTCATTGATACGATGTGTTATATATCGTTTTCCTGTATTGCCCAGATCATCCATACCATACGACGCCATCAATCTCACTTTGCTCTAGATCGAATAATGACCAAAGCGATATCCCGGCCATGGTTATGGCTTAAGCCGAAAATTTTCCTTCACTGATACGATGTGTAATACATTTTTCCCTGTCTTGCCCGTCATAAAACATACGAAATCAACTCACACACTTGCTCTAGATCGATAATGACCAAATGGATATCCCGGCCATGTTATGCCTTGAAGCCCAAGTTTCAACTTCATTGATACGATGTGTTTATAATCGTTTTCCTGTATTGCCCATTCATAATCATACGAAATCACTCTCACTTGCTCTAGATCGATAATGACCAAATTCCGATATCCGCCATGGGGAGGTTATGGCTTGAAGCCGAAATTTCACTTCCTGATGACGTGTTTAATATCATTTTCCTGTATTGCCCAGTCATAAAAAACATACGAAATCCAACTCACACTGCCTAGATCGATAATGCCAAATCGGATATCCCGGGCCATAGTTATTGCTGGAAGCGAAATTTCACTTCACTGAGTACGATGTTAATCTCCTTTCCTGTATTCCCAGTCATAATACCTACGAAAATCAATCTCACTTTTGCTCTAATTCGAATAATGACCAAATCGGATATCCCGGCCATGGTTACGGCTGGTAAGCCCGAAATTTTCACTTCATTGTACATGTGTTATATCGTTTTCTGTATTTGCCCAGTCATAATACATACGAATCAATCTACTTTGCTCTGATCGATAATGACCGAAATACGCTATCCCGGCCATGGGTTATAGCTTGAAGCCGAAAATTTCAACTTCATTGATACGATGTGTTATAATCATTTTCCTGTATTGTTTAGTCTTATGGCATACGAAATCCATCTTATTTTGGTCTAGATCGATTATGATCAAATCCAATATCCGGGATATTATCCAATATTGGTGAGTATGGCAATTGCCCCTCATGTGATTGAGGGGAGGCCCGTGCCCCAGCAGTGGGAACTTAAATGGGCTGATGATGATGATTGGTTACGGCTGGAAGCCGAAATTTTCATTTCACTGATACGATGTGTTATATCGCTTTCCTGTTTTGCCAAGTCATAATACATACGAAATCAATCTCACTTTGCACTAGATCGATAATGACCAAATCCGATATCCCGGCCATGGTTATGGCTTGAAGCCGAAATTTCAACTTCATTGATACGATGTGTTATATCATTTTCCTGTATTGTTTAGTCATTATGCATACGAAATCCATTTTATTTGGGTCTAGATCGATTATGACCAAATCCAATATCCCGGCCATAGGCCATAATCCAATATTGGTTACGGCTGGAAGCCGAAATTTTCACTTCACTGATACGATGTGTTATATCGCTTTCCTGTATTGCCAAGTCATCATCATCATCACCATCATCAGCCCATTTAAGTCCCCACTGCTGGGGCACGGGCCTCCCTCAATCACATGAGGGGTAATTGCCATACTCACCACGCTTGGCAGACGGGTTTTGAAATTCAGAGTTTTCCTTCTCTGGGTGCTAATGATCATGCCAGCAGCTTTACCTTAGTCGCCTTTTACGACACCTCGGTAAGAGTTAGGGTGGCCTATTCTACTCTGCCGGGGACCACACGGCTTACTTTTGCCAAGTCATAATACATTCGAAATCAATCTCACTTTGCACCAGATCTTTCTCTGTAAAGTCTGGGAGTTCGGGTTGGTTTATTTTTTTCAATTTTCATGTTAATAACGACTTTCCAACACAGATCACCCCCAATAGATGCCGTATGAGTACCGCTTTCTTCTAATTTCAACGTGTCAATTTAGGCGGTAGGAAAGGGGAGAGGGAGACGTAACACTCGCTACGTGATTGGCTACTTCAAGGACAGTCGGTCCAGTAGTGATGTGACGAGCAAAATAACTTTAATTCAATGTCGATAACTTAATATATAATTTTATTGATTATCAACGGCTCACCTGATGGTAAGCGATTGCCGCCGCCCATGGAGCAAGTCGAGCAATAATAGAGTAGGAATAAAAGCACTAATGAAATTAAAAATATATTTATTAAAATATTCACACACGATACAATAAAATTTATTGGTTTTTAAAATTTACAAGTTTAGTATACACCCTCCTCACTGCAGCCTTTGGATTTGACTTTCTGGTGAGGTACAGTGATCTTATATAAACTAATAAAAATGTAGTGGTTAGCATCTTGTCAATTATTGAATAATCAATATAAATCAATTTTATACAGTAATAAATGCTGCTAAGCCTAATAAGAATAAAGAATAAATATATCTTAATTTTATTTAATTATTCGTTGAAAGAATGCAAATAGTTCCTATTTAATTATTAATTCCGTTTCCGGTTTATTTCCTTATTGACAAAAAAAAATCTACGTGCAATTTATGATAGGACAAATATCGATATACCTATTATTATTTTCTAGAAAGTTAGTTGTGCATCACTCGTAATCTTGGTCACATTTTGATTCTATGACAGAAAGAGACAAACATATGAAATAAACATATGAGAGAAAGAGACCTTTTCAAAAAGACATCAACGCGCTTGGACAATCAACATGACACGTCCATTTTAACTTGACCTCTGCGAAAAATAATTCCAAATGAATTTTTACTTACCGATGAAAAGTTATACCATCTTTCTTTAAACTAGATGTCCTGGAATTTTTTCCACACCATTTCATATAACAAGAAGTCATTTTTCTGTCGAAAACAAACGCTTAAAACACAAATAACTTTTTTCGCACGGACAAACTTCCAGGTCAAAGACTTGGCCAGCACTGAAACAACGACTACTAACATTTGTGCAATATCACATATGTTTGGCACGCGTCTGATGCCCGTAATGCGGTATCTATTGGGGGTGATCTGTGCTTTCCAATAATAAAACCCGACGATAATGACGACCCGTTAGGAACAGTGGTAGTGAACGCTGCCTTTGGTCCAAGGGTTGCGGGTTCGATCCCCGCACAGTACAAACATTTGTGTGCATGAACATGTCTGTTTGTATTGGTCTGGGTGTTTTATATGTAATATAAGTATGTATTTATAAAAGAAAAGTATTATATGTATAACGCATAACTTCACTAAGAAGTTATGCGTGATCAATTGATTATTATTTTTAAAAAATCAAGAGTTTTTACGCGTCGCAACAAAAACCGCCTTCATTTTTTTCGTCGGTTTAAAACTGCTTTTATATTTTAATCATGATCATTAAAGATATGCAATTGTGTTTTATGAATACTTCTACCCGCGGGCAGTTACAGTGATAAAATGGTAGTAATATTTAACTCGCTTCCTCCGGCGCAGATAAAAGTACGGAAATAGTTGAATATTTCAGATAACAATTATTGTGCATTTAAATTGTCGAACAAACCAAACCAAAGTTATCGACATTGCTCACCGGATTAGCAAGCTTAAGTGGCAGTGGGCTGGCCATATTAGCCGCAGAACCGACAACCGATGGGGTAAACGAGTTCTAGAGTGGAGACCGCGTCTTGGCAAACGTAATGTAGGGCGCCCTCTGGCTAGGTGGGGGGACGATCTGCGCAGGATGGCTGGCGAGAGCTAGATGCGAGAAGCCATGGATAGATCACAGTGGCGAACAATTGGAGAGGCCTACGTCCAGCAGTGGACTGCGATGGGCTGATGATGATGATGATGATGAAATTGTCGAAAGATTTGATTTTATTTTACCGTCATTTTTTTTAATTATACGTGACCAGCAAATGGATCACTTAATAGTGAGAGATTGCCGGCGCTCATAAACACACGCAACAAGCCAGTAGTTACCTGAAGGCCTAAATTAAAGCACAAGATACGACTGAATCGGAGTTTCCCTTTCGTTCACACGTGCTGTGTGTTTCGTTTGTTTGTATTCTATTATGACAGGTATCATCATCATCAGCAACCCACACTCGTCCACTGCTGGACATAGGTCTCCCCTAATCCACTCCCGATTTTCGGCCACTCTCATCCTGCCCACACCAGCCAGCCTTCGAATGTCATCATCCCATCTTGTCGCAGGGCGTCCTACACTACGCTTACCGAGTCGCAGTCTCCACTCAAGGACTTTACGGCTACAACGGCTGTCAGTTCTGCGGCTAATATGACCAGCCCACTGCCACTTAAGCTTGCTAATTCGATGGGCTATGTCGGTGACTGTAGTTCTCTGTCGGATTACATCAGTCATCATCATGTTTAGTTTATTTTATGTATCAACATATATATGTATTATCATGTAAATTATACATAAGTACTTATAATAGTTTTAAGTCATTCAAATGTATGACGATTTGTAAGTGCTGTGTACAAGCCTATGCAAATAAAGAATTATTTGATTGTTTGATTGATCATTGCTAATGCGGACCTTCAGAGACACTCCGAGCATAGCCCTTTCCATAGCTCTTTGAGTGACTTTGAATCGGTGGACTAGTCCAGCCGTGAGTGTCCACGTCTCGGCACCGTAAGTCATGACCGGAAGGACGCACATGACAGGTATATTGTCAACTTATCCTGTCACTTAATCTCAATTGTAAAATTAACCCTAGACGTCCCCTCCCTACATTCATTCTTCCTGTATACATAACAACATTTCATTTAACAACCCACTGGCTAAAATGTGCCGTATATATAACAATTTAGCAGTTGAGCATGACATTGATCTATTTAGGGCTGGTTTCTGTCGTTTCAAGAAGTTTATTAAAGATCCACTCAGCTGAGGCTTTCTCAAGTCACATCTTTAATAATAAAAACATTATATAGTTAATAAATGTGGGATAGGGTTCCAAATAAAGCCAGATATTTGTATTTAAGAATTCTATATTAATTATCTTAGCGCCGTCTGTACACCGTCTTTACGTCGTCCGCCATTCGTCGTCTCTCTCACTCTCGCACGTCATTCTATTTCAAACATCGAACTCATACACGTTCCTTGGCATGCATCTACCGATCACCAATCCCACATAAACTCGAATATGTAATGAAATTTATTAACAAGAATCACAATTGTATACAAATATTTTTTAAGTAACTTTAATAATATTAAAAGCAATGTTACGTTATAATGTGCAGACACTAATTAGGATATAAGCCTAGTTCTAAGTGTCTAATGTAACCATTGTATTCTTTACCGACTTATGTCAGTTGTGTTGCCTGCAAACCTTCAAGAAAAGAGCGTATTTCCTTTTAAAAAGGCCGACAGCGCACCTGTGACTCATATGACGTGGCAGGTGTCCATGGTATGGGCGGCGGTAATCGATTACCATCAGGTGAGACCGCTCACGGGAGAAATCACTACCCTCAGTAATGAGGAAAACGACTATAGGAGGAGGAATTACAATGAAGCGACAGCCGTCTGACCTTCGCAATCTTTTTAACAGGGAAGCCAGACCAATTGAAACATGATTACACGTTTTATTTAATAATCATAGGTGGCAGACGAGCAGACGAATCACCTGATTGTATGCGATTGCCATCGCCCATGGACACCCGCGACACCAGTGGAGTAACAAGTGCGCTACCAACCTTTAAACCCCCCTTCCCCCGGAGTGGGCCTCCGGTACTCTCACTCACGCAACGAAACACTGCACAGTGCTGCTTCACGCCGGTTTTGTGAGATCCTGGTAACAATCCGGTCATGCCGGCCCATTCATGCCGAAGCGTGGCTCTCCCACGGGCAAAACGTTTAAACGCGCGAAAAATTTATTACCGTCATCAATTTTTCGATGACAAAAACGGTCCCAACATTTGTGCATGGTTATTTAATAAAATGTGTAAGTGTTTGCCGAGAGGTTGTAACCCCGAAATTGTTTAAAATAAATCCGGTTTATCAATAAACCTTAAACTAATATTTTGCTACTTAATAATTTCATAAACAATTTAATTTAATTGTATAAACAGGGGGTCTAATTTCAAGTTACCACGTACGATCGTTCGATCGAGCCGACAGTCAATCAATTGTAGTTTAGTTTGGCAATTTGAAATACCATCGTATGGGACACTTTCGTACGGATCCGACCATAGACTCTCGTGAATGAATGATATTCGCGATGATAGTGTCGCCGAAAGACCCACATCAAATAAAACCAATTGAATTGATTTTATTTATAATTAACAATAAAAAATTTAAAGAATAAAAGATATTTGACTTTTTTAATTAAAGGACTATTGTTTAGTGTGTTTGAAAGAAAGATTTTACATAATAAAAACATTAAAATGTTAAAATATTTTTAAAAATCTGACAGCTTGCTATTTTTCTACATCATAGCCCATATAGTTATCTGTGGCCATCTGTGAAACAATAGAAAAAAACTTGTAAATTATTACATATGTATGTATGTACGATAAATATGTAATCTCAATACATAATTTAAAATATACGTAGTATCTTCTACTTAGTTTGTGTTTAAAATATTGTAAAATTGTTTGGAAGCGTATGTACATTAGTATTATGCTTATATACAAGTTCTATAGTTATCTAAAGACTCTACTTTCGTAAGTAAAATCAAGTATAAGTTAGGTTAGTCGCATAATCCTACCTAAATAAGTTTATTTGTTATTAATTACTATTCCAATTCTACTTTGCTGGGGACCACTCGGCCACGAAGTAGAATAGGCCACCCTCACTCTTACCGAGGTGTCGTAAAAGGCGACTAAGGTAGAGCTGCTGGCATGATCATCAGCACCCAGACAAGGAAAACTCTGCATTTATATCAAAACCCTCGCCAACCCGTCTGCCAAGCGTGGTGAGTATGGCAATTAGCCCTCATGTGATTGAAGAAGGCCCGTGCCCCAGCAGTGGGGACTTAAATGGGCTGATGATGATGACTATACCAAATTACACTTTAGAAAGAACAACTTTGAAACATAATTTCTATAATTTAACCATTTGTAATTAAATATTTCAGTAAACAAGACATCAAAGTTCTCCATTGGACCAAACTGTAATAGAAAGCTGAGCTAGAATGACTGTTGGAGAATGAGTTGAACAAAGTGAACATCTCACCGGAGGTAATCAAATTAACAAAAAGTTATTTAACTGAATCTATAATATCTGTGCTATAACTAATTTCCTTACTGAAAGAAATAATATAATTGTTTGAAACATGTATACAAAAGTGTAATCCTTATAATTAAATATTTCACAACATCACATACATTGATCTGACTCCGAGATAGGTAGCTCTAGCACCTGTGTTACGGATATCAGAATCAACAGTGGGATTACAAATATATGCATATAATACTTTTCTTTTATATATACATACTAATAATACATAGAAAACACCCAGACCAATACAAACAGACATGTTCATGCACACAAATGTTTGTACTGTGCGGGAATCGAACCGACAACCCTTGGAACAAAGGCAGCGTTCACTACCGTTCCAAATGGGTCGTCAAATCCTTGCAGTGTTATTGTTGGTTGGTGGTCCAGAACCATGACTTTGGAGCCCCGTGTACTCATGAACCATGATCGAGGATTTGGCGAGTCTGGCAATTACAATGAAGGGACTGCTGTACGACCTTTGCGACGGAGGAACCACACCAAATGGATAATGGTTACATGTTTCAAAAACTTATCTG
>JADPWL010003275.1:0-40001 GCA_019059595.1 Marasmia exigua
TAGGCAGTGTTTGAAAAGTGCATTGTAATTACCGTACTCCCTAAATCCTGAATGATAGTTTAAGCGTACCCCGGCGACAGCTTTAGACACAACTGGAAAGCACTCGCTAAGTTAAGGAGTGTTTGAAAAGTCCTAAACTTTTATAAACGAGAAGGGATGTAGAAGTACGCGTTCTAACAGTGAGAGATCCACGTTTCGGCATGAACGGAGTGATACCACGGCCATACGGGAAAAAGGCATGAAGCAACAAAGAGGCAACCCACCTTCCCATGGCCATACCAACAATATGGTTATACGGCAGCAAAGGAGCAGTCGGAAGAGGTAGGGGAGTTTAGTGCCTTGAGGTATTTGGCGACTTCGTCCCTCCAGTGCTCCAGACCTGGCAAAAACGTATCTTTCAAAAGATTAGAACATCTGCATCTGGTGATCCAGATGCACTGATGTGCAAAGATTGGAGGCACTGGCGCGAATAGTCAAAGATCTACCAAACACGGCACCGGGAATGGATGGACTGACGCTTCGGATCATAAAGCGAGCATGGAGAGCGAGTGGAGAGGAAATGCTGTATATGTTTTCCGCGTGCATAAGAGAAGGTGTGTTCCCAGCCATATGGAAGACCGGAAGACTAGTGGTTTTGCCAAAAGGCAACGACAAACCCCTGACAGACCCAAAAGCGTATAGACCGGTAACGTTGCTGCCCATTTTGGGAAAGATACTGGAACGTCTCATTATCACCTGCGCTCCTTGTCTGCACCAGAATATCTCACCAAGTCAGCGTGGTTTCAGGTGTGGAAAGTCGACGGTTACGGCGATTAACGCAATTATGGACCGAGTTACGAATACCTCCAAAAACTATTGCCAGCTTATATTCTTGAATATTTCAGGGGCCTTCGACAACGCCTGGTGGCCCATGGTCCTGCTCAAAGTGAAACAAGGTGTCCACCAAATATATATAAAATCTTAGTGAGTTACTTCACAGACCGGCGAGTGGGATTATTCATGAGTCGACAGATGGTGTGGAAGAGGTCTACAATGGGCTGCCCCCAAGGTTCGGTGTTAGGGCCTACTTTATGGAATCTTCTGCTCGATGACATCCTTAGGCTACCGATGCCCGAGGGCGTCAGCATGACAGCCTTTGCGGATGATATCACGATCGCGATCGAAGCACCAACCAGAGCTAAAATAGAGCAAGATGCACAATATATGCTCCAGGCGGTGTCCGAATGGGGGCATCGGAACCGTTTGACTTTCTCAGCTGCTAAGTCACAGACGCTTACCTTGAAAGGCAAATTCAAGCGCCCCCAAACGATACGTATGGACAATAAATCGATCGCGCACGTGAGCATGGCAAAGTTACTTGGGGTGGTTATTGACCAAGGGTGCTCCTTCTTGCAGCATGCGAATTTTATCGGCCAGCGGGCTAGTAACTGCTTCGGGAAGATGTCGAGAATATCTTCATCGACCTGGGGCGTGCGGTACAAAGCACTTAAGGTCCTGTATTCAGGGACCTATGTTGCAAGTCTTACTTACGCTGCGGCAGTTTGGTGGCACCGGGCAAGCATCTTCGTGGTGAGGCGAGCTTTGCTGCGCACCCAGCGGCCTGCAATGATTCTGCTCACAAAGGCTTATAGGTCTGTTAGCACATCAGCGCTGTCCGTGCTAGCTGCGGTGTTGCCGGCCGACTTAGAAGTCGTTCGTGTGGGACGATTCGCCCAGGAGTGCCCAAAGGAAGCCACAGACAAGGAGCAGACGGCACTTAAACGTAAAATATTCGGAAATGTTGTTGCCCAATGGCAGGAGCGCTGGTCGACCAGCGACAAAGGAAGAGAGTTGTCGCAGTTTTTCCCAGACGTAGAAATGAGGTTATCGGCCGGTTGGGTGGAACCAGACTACGCTGTGTCACAAATACTTACAGGACATGGGAGTTTTAACAGCAGACTGCACGCGATGCCTCTCTGTGAGTCACCTGTATGTCCCTGTGGAGAAGCTGATGAAACTCGGGACCATGTGTTGTGGGAATGTCAGCTGTATGAAGAAGAGCGGCAACAGATGCTGAATGACTGGAACAGAAACGAGATAGGACCAGTATACCATCAAGAGATGGTCAACTCTGCAGAAGGTTTTCGACGGTTGCGTGCGTTTGCACACAAAAGGCTTAACATTAGGAAGGAGATTGATTGATGTGGAACTGCCCGAGCGCGAGTCTTTTGTGTTGTGGTGTTTCACGCCCCATTTGGGGAGAAGTGACATTGATATGGGACACAGACACAGACTTTGTAGGGAGTGAAGAAACGCACCGGGGAAAGAGCCCTTAGCAAGTACCTGGTGAGCGTCTCCCAAGATTCGGTCCGTATGCCGAGACGGTAGGAAGGACCATGGGCTGGTGGAGGGACTGATTTGCAAAGATGCGGAACAGTGAAACGCTTCATTTGAATCGTTGATAGTTACGTTGAATTAATTTATTTTGTTACGAATGAATAATCGATCCCCTCCTGCTGTGCCATGTAATATATCTATCTCTTTTCCCCGCGTAACCGATTCACCCAAATGCCCACGGCTTACTCTTTCGTCTTTCGTTCTGAATTTGGATCATTCGGCTCACTCGTATCATTGAGCTCATTCGGTTCATTCGCCTCACTCGGATCATTCAACTTATTCGAATCGTTCCGCTCATTCGGCTCACTCGGATCATTCTGCTCATTCGATTGAGATCCATTTGAGTTGAATGATACATTCTCAACGAACATTAGAGATTCGGTACGGTATATCATTTGGTTGAGTCAGATCACTGAGTCGTTTAAGTAAAGAGTTACATACGTCTTCCCTCCAACGATATCTCGGGTGACCCACACATGGGACGCACCCTTTACATCGATAGTATCGTTCGTACGCACCTCTAACGCCAACACGTGCCAGTGAGAGTTAACTCGCTAGTGGTTTACGCGCACTCGCATAAATGTTTTATGAACTGTGCACTCTCGCCATGGTGTCTTCGAGGTTTATGGTAATCGGCCGTTGCTGTTTGTTGGGAACTCGGGAGTTTAAAAAGATTGGGATTAAAGACCGCTGACTGGCACTCATAATCAGTAGGTATTATTATCAGCAGTGATAAGAATTAAAGGTAGTACAATGAAGAGTCAACGTCCTCAAACATTACATTAGTATGGATACGCCCACGGGTATTCTAGATTTTGGAAATATTCTATACGCATAAAATACAATTTCTCTTATCAGAAATTCAAAAATAATAAATAAAGTTTGAAGTAAGTGAAACGTTACATTAAATATTAGCCACTCTTATCGACGTTTTCGAGCGATGGTAGTTCAAAGGGTCAGATACGGGGTTCGTGGTTCTCATCCGAGCCTGCACCTCTGGATTTTTCAAATCTACGTGCGTATTTCTATCATTAGCTCGGCGGTGAGGGAAAACATCAACAAATACAAAATAATTTCATTTCTCATGTTCCTGCACGTATCGGATAGTTTCTGAAATATGTAACCATGATTCAGTTGGTCTGGTTCCCCAGTAAAGGTTTGCGAGGGTCAGACCGCAGTCACTTCACTGTAATTACCAAACTTCTAGATCCTGAATTATGGTCTAAGCGTACCCCGGGCTCCAGAACGACAGCTTTGGACGCAACAGGGCATTAAACGCTAAGGAATGAGGAAGATGAGGACTTTTTTTATTATTACATTAAATTCCACGGACACTGGTTCCGTGCCTTTTCTGTGCTTTTTTTTTAAGGGTCACAAATTTTTACATTTTCTCCGCGACAAAATTAAATTAAATAATATTATAACAGCTTAAGTTTAGGCAGTCATGCATGGTTATTGTTAGTAGGATGAATTTTGTGTAATTGTAAGTGGGTTTTTTTATGTCTTTGGGGGTAGGGGGTTGGTTTTTACGTAGTTTATGGGCCTCAGAGGGGAGGGTTATGGGTAAGTGGATATTTTATGTTTTGTTTGCAAGCTTGTCCCTTACCGCGTCATCACCCCGGCGGATCGCCATTTTGAGGTGATGAGGTGAAGAGATGAGGACTCATTTTCCTCAAAATTTTCACTTATTATCAACGTTTTCATCCATTTGTAACCGCCATGGCCATGTTAGGAATTCGTCAAAAATTGCACACCTAAATCCGATCACCGATTATTAGTACAAGTCGGCCGTGTGGTCCCCGGCAGAGTAGAATAGGCCATCCTCACTCTTACCGAGGTGTCGTAAAAGGCGACTAAGGTAAAGCTGCTGGCATAATCATCAGCACCCAGAAAAGGAAAACTCTGCATTAAGTTCAAAACCCTCGCTAATCCGTCTGCCAAGCGTAGTGAGTATGGCAATTACCCCTCATGTGATTGAGGGAGGCTCGTGCCCCAGCAGTGGGGACTTAAATGGGCTGATGATGATGATTAGTACAAGTCATTGTATGTAATTTTAGCGGCGTAAGTAGTGGGGGTGTTTGCGCACTTGAAAAATAGCTCACATTAAATTGATTTGTCTGCACTCATCGATAGACATTTTGCTGGATCTTGTGCCTATTTATTGACCTACTGCAGGGCGACGGCGTCCATGCATAAAAGAATTGTTACATATGCTTTGCAGTGATGGGTTTAGGAACGTGCAAAACAAACGAGTGATGCGTTATAACTGTCTTATTTATTACGTACAAGTAACTTATATAGTAACCTAACTTAGGGGCGAGGTAAGGTTTAATAAAAAGCCTTTTTCTTTTACTACACGATCACTCTTCTCTTGCTCGTTTATTCATCTTCATATACTTTGCTTTGCGGTCGGTACACTTAGCAACATAGGTGCTTAGTCTTTTTCCTTTTTTTTCATAATTCCGTTATCACTGTATCAAAACTTTGTACACATGTACCCATGCGCAGCGCCGCCAAAGGCAGCACTGGCAGGGTCGCCATGCAGTGATTGTCAAAATATCTTTCTATTTTATTTTGTTTTGTTTTTTCTCCATCATTGTGTACATACTATGGCACAGATAATAATACGCGCAGTTAATTGATGGCGCCACTGTCGCTTATTAATATTGGTTTGACACCCGCGAATGCCATTTTTTTTGTTGTTTTTTTTTGTGTGTGTTTTTTTTTATATAATTTTAATGTTTTTAAATTGATTATGTATGTATCTCTGTGTTATTATTCCTTTGTTTTGTATATGTAATTTTTCATTTTCTTTTTACTTGTATATATTGCATGTCAATCTTTTATAATATTTTTTTCAATGCAAAGGCGTCACCCAAGGTCCAGCCTGAAAATCAGCGCTGCAGCTGTTGTGTGTGGCAGTTGCAGCATATGCTGAGGCTGAGCCTTGTTGGCCGCAACTTTTTGTCTCTGTACCTTGTTTTCTCTGTTTTGTTCTATGTGTAATGTGTTGAGGTCTGTGTGAGGAGGTTTCTTATCTTATCTTATCTTATAGTAACCTAACCTAGGGGCGAGGTGCGTCACACACTACAGCTTGTTTTCATGCTTAAAGCATGCTACTTAGTGGCATATGTGGACGGACGTGCTACTAATAAGCATGCTGGTTTTGAGCATGCTCAAAAATCGCACGCCGGTCGATTTTTAAGCATGCTACCTGCAGTGTGGGTGGAAGCGAGGTTTGGCGGAGTGCTTTAGCATGTGTTGACAGGTTTGCTTATTTTTAAGATGGCTAATAGCATGCTTGTTGATAGCAAATGTGGACAGTTAATTAAGCACGCTCATATTTGGCATGCTTTTTAAGCATGCTACAAATGAGTATGTGTAACAGTAGCTTAAGTGGCGGACGGGCGGAAATTTACATAAAGTTCCACTGGTCCACGGGCGACGGCAATTGCTCACCATTAGGTGATTCGTCTGCCCGTCTGCCTACAAAATTTAAAAGTACACAAACCAGAATCGTACCGTTGTAAGAACCTGAAATTAATTATGGTTGGAAATACAACACGGGCCGTTAAAACATTACAGGTTTCTTCTTTAATTACTGTTTTATTGTATACGCGGTTTGTTTACTGTTTATACAGTCGCGACGACCAAAGAGACGAAAACTTGTTAAGGTGACGGGTAGGGCACACTAGCGACGCCAATCTATTTTAATTTTTAGCTACTAAACCGGAAATATTTTAAACAATTTCAGGGTTACAACCTCTAGGCAAACACTTATACTATTTATTTAATAACAATGCACAAATGTTCACGAAATTGTTTAAAATAGATCCGGTTTATTAGCTAATAATTAAAATCGATTGGCGTCGCTACTGTGCCCTACCCGTAACCTTAAGGCGATGGGTAGCCTAACTAGCGACACCATTCGTTTTTAATTGTTAGCTACTAAACCGGATCTATTGTAAACCATTTCGGGGTTACAACCTCTTGGCAAACACTTATACTATTTATTAAATAGCCACGCACAAATGTTGGGTCCGTTTTTGAACGCGAAAAATTGATTCACGCCAAAAGCGGACCCAAAATTTGTGCATGGTTATTTAATAAATAGTACAAGTGTTTGCCAAGAGCTTGTAACCTCGAAAATGTTTAAAATAGATCCGGTTTAGTAGCTATAAATTAAAATCGATTGACATCGCTAGGGTGCCCTACCCATCACCTTAACTCTACCTACTAATGTCGATACATTTTTTATTTATTTTTTTGCCGATGTTATTCTTCTACTGGGTAAAGGCCTCGCCTATACTCTTCCTATGATCCAGGGTCATTTCACCGGTATTCGTTATATGGAGCTTGTAAAAAGCAGATGTAGTTTTAAAAGAAATCAGTTTATTCGGCGTTGTTTCGGTAGATGTCACTATGCATTTTTACATTGCGCTGGCAAAGCGTGTTTCCGATACAATGACCTAAAGCCGCCTGCCTACATTAGTAAATTAGCAATTCCAAAAAAGGAAGGGAAATATACCAGAGTTCAAAAAGATATTAGGATTTTTTTTATATAGCAAATGAAATTATTTCTGATATTTTATTTAATCGTCTGCCTGACTCTGATCCTCGAAGGTGGCCGTACTACATAGCCGTTGAGTATTGGTCGTTTTCCACTAGATGGCGCCAGCACTGGCTAGCCGACTGATGCAGTCTTAGTATTATAATAAGTTACTCTATGCTATGATCCATATTGACCCGAATGTTGGTCAACATTTTTGTTAACTTTGATATGACTGCCTCGTTGGCGCAGTGGCTAGTGGGTCGCACTTTAAAGCGACAGCTACGTAAGAGGTCCCGGGTTCGAACCTGAGTATTTGTGTTAAAAAAATCTCAGTGTCCCGGAGTCTGGAAGTTTGGCGGTCATGTACTCCCATGCCTCGGAAAGCACGTTAAGCCGTTGGTCCTGCGCCCGATCCCTCTCTCCGGTCGTGTCATACTAGTGTTCCATCGGAATGTGAGGGCAAGGGAATAGAGAGTGCACTTGTGTTAGCGCACACACTTGAGCACTATAATATATCCTGCGTAAGTGGCTGATAGATATCCATTGTTTCCCCACTGCCGTCACAATATCGTCGGACCATCGGGCAGGTGGTCTACCCACAGGACGTCGTCCTTCCTTACTAATCTTACCATCAGGTGATCCGTCTGCTCGTTTTTCATCTATTACATAAAATACAAAATGTATCAATACAGGGATTAACACGATATTTACTATGTGAAACAACATTGTGTACTCACATATTTGGCTCGACGTTTCGGCTACGTTACAGCAGCCGTGGTCACGGACCACGGACTACAATGTTGTTTCACATAGTAAATATATTATAGTTATAATGCAACGCGAAAATCTAAAAAACTATATAAAAATACAAAAATTTAATGGGGAAGTTTTTATTTCTTCTTACTCATATGAATGGAAAATTTGGAGCTATCTGGACATACGAGGGCATGGCAAGAGATTTTTTTAAGAACTATCTGATGGAAAGTGACGATGAGGTCTATGATGTAACGCATTGGCCTAGAAGATACATGTTCACTCTTTCTTAAAGATGTCCAGCACCATATTTGTAAACATTACTGGAGCGTCAACATTTTTTACTGTACATTTATTCAGCGACTGTACTATGTATTTTGTGCCTCTAACTAATAATGCGACGAAATTACAAAAAAATATCTCATTTAAACATAAAAAACGTAACATGCCAAACAAGTTATTACCTTCTTGTAACCGAAATATAATGTAAGGCACATTATATTACTTGGAAGAGCTACGGTAAAACGGTACTCTACCAGAAAATCACGCTATTACGATTTGATTATTTCAGAGCACCTGGAAAATGTTTACGAAGTCCTGACTGTAATATACCTACTTAGAGCAATACAGTTAGGAAGTTACTTCTGTGCTCAAATTATTTTGTGTTTTATTGGCGGGGGGAAATGTGTACACGAGTACCTACAGTTTTGTATACTTACATACATGAACAACTTTCTACAGATGAAAGCAACACGAACAAAATTTAAACACACAGCAGCGTGTACGTAGCAATATCCACGTGACATGTCCAGGTTTATTTATTTTTATTTATATATTTTTTACAATACAACAACATACACATCGATCTGACTCCGAGATAGGCAGCTTATGGATGGGACTTTAGAAATATAATTATGGATGTAGTAATATTACCTACCTTCAACATTATCATTATTTTTCAGAAAAAATATCATATTATCCTCTGGTATACAAGTAAATTAAAAAATTTTAGACAGATTTCAAGTTCAGTCAGATAAGATAAAGATAAAGATAAAAAATATTTATTCAATTTAGGTCCATACAGAACACTTATGAATGTCAATATAGGTACACATATTATCACCTACCGCTGGTACAGAGCACAGAGCACCTCGACAGCGAAAGCCTACGAGTATAGTGAGAAACGCCTTGTATTTGCTCCTTTTCTGAATTGTATTAGTACCAAACTCTACTAATAGATGGCGTTCGATGTCAATTGCATCGCGCAAGTTTCTCGCATTTCTGTTTTTTTTCTTTTTTTAAATATACTTATAATACATAGAAAACACCTTAACCTATACAAACATGCACACAAATGTTTGTACTGTGCGGGGATCGAACCTGCACTCCTTGTACCATAGGCAACGTTTACTACCACTGATCCAAACGGGTCGTCAAGGGTTTACCTAAATATATCGTTGGTTTTAGAAATTACCTCTTTATAAATAGTAAAGATATCGTCACAACTGTCATGCTCGCGTAATTCATCCAGAGAGTTGGAGACAATTAAATAAACAATGGGTATTCGCTTGCTATGGTGATCGAATGACACGTAAGTGGGACACTTAGCTTTATTTCTGCTTAGAGAAGGCAGAAGCTGCCAAAGAATCTTTTCTAGGCACTTAAGTAGATATACCTACATACATTTATCATGAACGACGATTTGTCTCTAAGCCAAGTGTTGAGCACGCTTTGTGTAATCAACAGACTTGCTGCAGGAATTCCTAATGAGGTGTATTGTTCTTGCTTTGCTGTCTCAACGACCCGAGGTGGGGTTGGCTTCAGACTTAGATATGTCAAGATGTCCAGAGTTCAGCTGGAGATATTAGATAGAACCACAACTAAACGTAATGTTTTTTCTTGAACAAAAGATTGTCCACAGACTCTTGGTCCGTGCCTTTTTTGTTTATTATTTTTTTGTGTATTTATAACATTTTGGTTTAGAGCTCCGCGTTTGCTCACTCTCAAAACAATATTACTTAAATATAAATAAGGGTAAAAGGGGGGAAAGGGTGCATTGGTATTTAAATGAAGTCTCCCGTTTTTTTATACATTATATCTAAAACGGGGTGGAAATTACATTATTTGTATAATTATTATTATTTAATTGATTTTTATTTTTTATTGACTTAAAATGATTTTTTACTGTATTATATTTTTTTAAAGCAGTGAATTTTAACAAGTACGAGTACATGGTTTGTATTATATAATACCTATACCATTTTTTAAATTAACACAAATATAAGAATAGTAATAATATCCTCCAACCGATTTCAGCTCAGGCGGCCAATTTCAATCAGCCACTTATATAGTGCTCAGGTGTGTGAGTAAACATAAGTACACTCTCTATTATCCCTTGCCCTCAATGGGACAATAGTAATAACTAGGTAACAAAGGACGAAAAACTGGTAAGTCCACCCCAGATACACCCCCGATCTCTTATTATTATTTATTTCTTTTATTATTATTTGACTTTTTTATTGTGACGTTTTATTATTTGTTTATATTTCCTGACATTTTTATTTTGATTTCTTATTTTTTATTTAGGACATTTGTATTTTCGACGTTTTATAAAGTCAATGGAATTAAATTAATTAAATATAAATATTTATTATGATTACTTGCATTCTTAGACAATTTCTTGCATTATATAAAAGCTGATGACAAAAATAAAAGTAGACTAGGGGCAGCGTGCCCGCTATTGTACAACCCGAACGGCTGCGGAATGTGCAAGCCGGGCAGCGCCGCGCCAGGAAAATGTAACGCCGCTGACTCAAAAAAAACTTAGTTATTAATAAGAAAAAAATATAAGACACAAACTATTATAAAATAAGACACATATATCACTAAAACATAGTTTTATTGTATGATTTTCATGTGATATCCGCCATGTTTTCAAAATATCACGAGCACGAGAATTGGGCTCCTGGAGAGCACATTCTTATTTTACATGTTATATTTATAAGCAAAGCAGATGGTGCTATTTCATTTATTGATTTGTATGAATTATCACAATAACTACCACGAGTATTGCTTGAGTATAACAGTTACTTCCCTTTAAACACTACACAAAATACACTAGACAAGCGTCCGTGGCACTCACTCATCTGGTCTCACTGAAAACCAGCGTCATTGCTTTTTTCTGGAGAGCCATTTATATTAGACGTCATAATTCATCATCATAGTGCCTATCCTTGTGCGATCGACATACATATTCTGGACACGCTTTGATTGATACTGGTACTTGCCTACTATGATTACGGTTACTCCAACTCGACACAAATTGCTGGACTCCAAGTATTTTGATTATTTGTATATTAATAACACTTCTAAAGTTCCTATAAAGTAAACTACAGTTGTTTTCGGGCGCATAACTTATTTTATACCTGCCGAACAATCCGGACGGCCCCAGAAGTTTACTGGAACTATACACAGCCGTTTAGTTAGCCAAGTTAATGCGGTAGGGATGCTACGTTATTTAAATATCGATATTTAAATATAAGTACTCATATAGGATACGTAATAAAAACAATAAAATTTCAGTTTGCTAATGTTATATTTAGTTAAATAATAAATTAATTGACGCAACTTCCATCTGTTAGTTGAATTCATCCAACAATAATCGATGCAGTGATTTGATTTTTTAATATTCACATTTATTATTCTCTCTCTCTTCGTCCGATTCCCTCACTGCTGAGGATCATGACTCCTTCCGATTTTGCCGACCAGCTGTCGAGATCGGCTGCGCTCCGCTGCTCGGTGCAGAGCAGTACTAATCGGGATCTCGAGCTGTTTCGCTATCTGGTTTGACCATCGCTGGACTACGGCCTCTCGGTCTTCTTGCTTCCACTTTCCCTGTCACAATCAAGCGCTCTAAGTTGTTCCCATCCCTTCGTGCAATGTGTCCAAAATATTTTAGGTATATTTAGTTTCTAATGTTATATTTTGCAAACAATTCACCCGGCACCTCACTCGTCTCGTTTCATCAACTTTTCGATTATATTATGTTTTCATGTCACTAAAACATGTTTTAGAAAAAAGTTTAGTTCTTTCAATTAAATTCAATTCAAATTTCTTTATTTCGGGCAACGTTAGGCCGATGGGTTAGTAGAAATTAAAAATATAAAATTTATGAGTAGGGTTAGTAAAAAAAGTACATTTCTTTCCTAATTACCATGTACCTTAGGAGCACTCGCTTTGAATTTGACCCGGAAGAGGTGCCGGTCATCGTCCGCACGAAGTGCTTTACCATAGGTGCATGCGGATCATCGCTACTACCCTCAGGATGCTGTTGTCACTTTCTCGCACTGGACTTATCAGTGACGCCACTTTCTTTCTCATGAGTGCCTGAAAGCCTTCTATTCTAGCTTGCGCAAACATTCCAAACGCACTGCAAAATCGAGTTACTTTAACTAAGTACAACAAGTGAATCTGCAGGCCAGCATGTCCCGCATTTGGCACTGCCTGGATATGATTGATTTTATTTTTGTTTTTTATTTATATAAATAATAGATAGAATTATAGATTGAAATAAATAAATTAAAATCAAACACACAGTATACACCTATTAAAACGCACATACCCACATATTACTCTGACATACACTTATATAAACCTATACACACACAGACACGACACACCACATAAACACACACATCAATACACACCACATCTACTCAGCATCACACACATCCACTTTATTATAAATAATGTAAGTAAAGGTAAATAATTAATAAACACCAACATCATTGTATCATCTTTAATATTAAGAAAACTACTCCTGTTATTAGTATTATATTATTCTAAAAAGAGCCTCCTCTCACAACACAGGGCGACCTCATGAGAGCAGTTCAAATATTGCTAAGTATCAGTGTTTCTTGAATAAACGATATTTTCATTTTCATTTTTATTTGTATATATTTTAAATTGTTTTCTGTTTGTGCCAAATTGTGTTTAAAACTGCTGTATACCCTGAGTTATCATGTCTATAATACTAAATGTTTTCTTCTTTCTTTCTTCTTTCTATACCTACTGACCATCTTGAATAACTTAACTGCCATAATACGAGTATGTTTGCTTTACCTCTGAACCGTCTTTTTTGGACGCAGTAAGATGTCCTCTTCATCTATCCGTATAATTCCCAGTTCCGTCGTAAGCTGTTGCTCTGGACCCCGGGGTACGCTTAAACTACGATACAGGATTTGCGAAGGTCGGTAATAATAATGAAGCGACTGCCGTCTGACCTTGGCAACCCTTTACAGGGGAACTAGACCAACTGAATCATGGTAACCCGTTTCAGAGACTATCCGAAACGTGATGGTTTTCTGACGATGTTTTCTCTCACCACCGAGCTAATATTAGAAATACACACGTAGCTTTGAAAAATCCAGAGGTACAGGCTCTGATTTGAACCACGAACCCCCCGTAAGGAAGGCGCGTTCTGAACCACTGAGCTACCATCGCTCTTAATTAGATGTATACTATTGTATAAGTTTAATTGAATTAACATAAGAACTAAGAATTAGGTCGACAAAGTGAAATATTAGTTCTACAACAGAGTTAAGGTGACGGGTAGGGCACACTAGCGAGGCGAATCGATTTTAATTGTTAGCTACTAAACCGGATCTATTTTAAACAATTTCGGGGTTACAACCTCTCGGCAAACACAAATACTATTTATTACATAACCATGCACAAATGACGAACCCAAAATTTGTACTGCGAAAAATTTATTCACGCTAAAAGTGGCCGCTTTTGGCGGTAATCAATTTTTCGCGTACAAAAACGGACCCAACATTTGTGTGTGTTAATTAGTCAATAGTATAAGTGTTTGCCGAGAGGTTGTAACCCCGAAATTGTTTAAAATAGATCCGGTTAGTCGCTAACAATTAAAAACGAATGGTGTCGCTAGTTAGGGCTACCC
The DNA here is from genome assembly GCA_019059595.1 of Marasmia exigua. Classification (NCBI taxonomy): domain Eukaryota; kingdom Metazoa; phylum Arthropoda; class Insecta; order Lepidoptera; family Crambidae; genus Marasmia; species Marasmia exigua. The sequence goes on from JADPWL010003275.1 coordinate 13,644, forward strand.
GGCGTCGCCTTAATAAACAACGTGTGGCACGCTACGCCGTAGCACAGGAGCAGTGATTACTACGTCGTAGCGAACAGCGGCCTCGTAATTCGTAGCAGTTACATTTTGCATTGCTACGCTGCTCGATCGTAGCGTCGAAAAACGTTGAGTCTTATTAAAGTTTTTTGTTTTAAGATTCTTAATTTATGGTTTAAAGGCAAAGTGCACAAACTTTACAAACCGTTTTAAGGTTCTTAATTACACATTTGTACATATAATAATGTCAAGTGTTGATAAACAACTGTTTGTTAACAACTTAAATAGTTGGTGAACTCGGCCCTTGGTATGTTATATAGAATTAGCAGGGCGGCATCCTAAGTCTATGGTATGTGATGGTCTGTTTTGATCGATACAAAAAATCGCAATATCTATAATATATAAGGCAATTATCTTTTAAGCAGACAGCTGGGATGGGCCGGCTCGAATAGAGTGATACCACGGCTTCACTCGAGACCAGGACTGAAGCAGCGTTAGCGATGTGTCACCCTGAGTGAGTGAGGATACCTGGTGTTGCGAGTGTCTATAGGTTGCGGCAACCTCTAACCATTAGGTGAACCTTCTGCTCGTCTGCCACCTTTACACCGTGACTTTTTGAATTTCCGACTACTTATTTTATTTTTTAAAAATAATCATCTCCCCATACCAAACTGATCAGTTGATTTATGCAATTTGTATGGTATGAGAAGGCGAATTTTTTTTTCTAAGTTTTACTCTTTGTTTCTTGTGGAAAAATGTTTGTTTTCATCCTTAGTATGTTGCGCTCGAGAAGTTTCTCAGGTACCCAATATATGACAGTGTTTAAAAAAAGTAAGTATCAAAAGACCTCCACCGGCCTTCAGAATACATCAAAGCATAAGTCAAATGTTCGAGTAACAATGTTATTCAAGGAAATCTTGCCTCAAGGCTGAACCTACTATTCCAAATAACATGTTTTGCATAATATTCGTAATTATGTGAAGGGATCTTTCGTCGATGTTCGTTATTTTTTGGGGTGACTTTTTATAAGTGCAAGAAATTTTTCGTTCATAGAATTTATATAAAAAGAGTGATTGTAGAGCAGTGGATAAGAACGTCCAACATCCTTACTCAGAGGTTGCAGGTTCTAATTCGAGCATGCATGCATTTTATAAAAGCGGTCTCGTTACATAAGTAAAGCACGTATTATTATTTTTTTTATGCTAGAGGCGACAAACGAGCAAGCGAGTCACCTGATGGAAAGCAACCATCGCCGCCCATTAACATCTGCGAAATCAGAGAGATCGCTAATGCGTTGTATTAATTGCGTATTTAATTTGATTTGCATAAACCTGGCACAAATGTGTTTACGTGTGCAAATTGTGTGTATATTGGGAGTTGCTAGAAGGCAGTTTGACATTCCGGGTCACTGGATGGCTGTCGTCTCATCATCATCATCATCATCATCATCAGCCCATTTAAGTCCCCACTGCTGGGGCACGGGCCTCCCTCAATCACATGAGGGGTAATTGCCATACTCACCACGCTTGGCAGACGGGTTGGCGAGGGTTTTGGTATAAATGCAGAGTTTTCCTTCTCTGGGTGCTGTTGATCATGCCAGCAACTTTACCTTAGTCGCCTTTTACGACACCTCGGTAAGAGTGAGGGTGGCCTATTCTACTCTGCCGGAGACCACACGGCGTGCCGTCTCATATTTTAGGCTAAAGTGTAAGTTTGGCACCACATCCCTAGGCAACGATCTAGGGCACATATTTTATTTTGAAATATGTAGCATATAATTTGAAATTCTTTTATGAATATCGCATTACATTATAGTATGTTCTGGTTCTTAAATATGTTCTGAATTACAACGACATAGTGACTAAGTGGTTTATTCCCGCTGTCCACCCTCTGCTAGTCCACCCCGGGTGGACAGTGAAACAATTGTTTAAAAAATTCCCTCTGTCCATCCCCTCTTTCAACCGACAAGGGGTGGACAACGGGATTTTTTAAATACTCGTTTCGATGTCCACCCGGGGTGGACTAGCAGTGGGTGGACAGCGGGAATAAACCTGACTAAGTCCTAGAGTGGAAGGTCCCGAGTTAAATTGTTGGTTTTCTCTTTCATTCATTAATTTCATTTTAGATGTGCTAGGGTAAATATTGACGTAAAAGAAAGGCCTATAATACTCCTTGTGTCTCAACTGGTGTTGCGAGATCTAAGGGAGACGACAATCGACAAATTTCAGGTGAACCACTAAATCTTACATTCAAGTCGCCGCGCAGCATTTTGTACGTAGATGTTTTACTGTCTATATATCTATGACTGACCGGATGGCGCAATTAGTAGTGACCCTGCTTCTTGCGCCAAAGGTCGTGGGTTCGATCCCCACCCTGGACAAACATTCGTGCGATGAACACTTGTGTTTGTTCAGTGTCTGGGTGTAATATATGTATTTAAGTATATATTTGTGTTCCTCTGTTGTCTGATATCTGTAATACAAGTGCTTAAGCTACTTAGTACGGAATCAGGTCAACGTATGAGATGTTGTGAGAATTATCTATGTCGATACATTAGTTAGAGTGCTTACGAGTACTTTAACTTTAACTACAATTATACAAGTCGTACTTTACACAGGGGATAGTCATACATTTTGAATAGTCTGACGTATTAATACTTATCTACTTGCCTAAGGCCCGATTCGACCAATCTTTATCCGTAGATAAAGATTGGTTGAATCGGGCTTCACAGAAAACCGGCGGGATGCAGCACTGTGCTTTGTTTCGCTGCGTAAGTGAGGGTACCGGAGGCCCAATCCGGGGTAAAGGGGGGTTTAAAGGTTGGCAGCAAACTTGTAGCACCACTGGTGTCGCGGGTGTCCATGGGTGGCGGCAATCGCTTACCATCAGGTGATCCGTCTGCTTGTCTGCCACCTATCCCATAAAAAAACGGAAAAAAAGATAAACCTATGGTATAACGTCAGATTTATATAGAATAACCGTACTATACCATTTGTTTTAGTATCGGATCTGTTGAATCGTCCCTAAGGATAGTAGGCCACTTTCTATTTTTACTTGGCTACAGCCAAGTAAAAATTGTTGTTGTCAAATAACAAAAGCAATGAAAATAAAGTCGACCAAGGCAAACAAAGAAAAGAATCAAAATACGATTATGACAATCCAACGATACGATAGTCTCTCCAAAATTGCTTTACACAGCTTTAAAATCCAATACTGCGGTCTATTTTAGTACCGAAGTTTCAGTTACAAACAAAACGTGGACGAATTCCGGCCAAAGCCGGTTAAATCCGTTTCAATTGGGTTTGAGCCGGTTAATTTAATATTTTTCTGTTCCAAAAAGCAACCCGTATTTAAGATGGGTTTAGATGAGCAAATTGCGAAAATATTACATAAATTCACTTTGTTTTACATCGAATTTACTTTTGGCGTATGATTGACAAAAGGTTGCGAAGGACCGACCTAGATGTAAGCTTTTACCACAAAATATATAGATAGTAGAAGTTCGTTTCAAGTTGAAATAACATTGAAGAGTTCGTTGAACTACGCGCTAGGCAGTATATAGTGTCGTGTCTCTCCCGCACACGTCCCGTATAGACTGTCTCTATCTCTCACTGAACCATGCCGTTCTGTGTATAACTGTTTTGTGATTGAATTTGGAAGCATTGTAACTTTACCAACAAGTGAAAACTTGTATAGCGCAGTGGTTTGAGCGCCAGTTGAGGCGCATGGGTCGCAGGTTCGATTCCCACATTAACACAAAGGACCAGGACAATGAGTGTGATGTTGTCACTATTTTATTTATTTAGTCTGGCAAACAGTGATCTACGCGTAGTTTGGCTTGAGACAGCAACCTTTTGTGGGGGAGGGAAAGGGGGAAAACCTGAACCATAAAATGGACATAGAACGCCGGCTGCTTACAAAGTGTGCTGAACGTGCTAGGCACACATACATTCGCGCGTACAGTGGTCCTGGCGTGCCCTTGTCGTGTCTATCCTTGTGTTTGTTTGTATTTGTTTGTTTGTATTGGTCTGGGTGTTTGCAATGTATTATAAGTATGTATTTACAAAAGAAAAGTATTATATGTATATATTTGTAATCCCACTGTTGATCATGATATCCGTTACACAGGTGCTTGAGCTACCTAACTCGGAGTCAGATCAATGTATGTGATGTTGTGAAATATTTATTTAAGTGCCTATACCTTTTTTTTATCTCGGAGGGAAAATGCATCACACATCGTCTCATCAGGTCTGGGGAACTGACAGGGTATGTGGGACTCTCTCTGGGGTGTAACCCCAGAGGTTTACCCACTAAAAACGCGCCGACACCCGCCGCCCTCGGTGACTCATCAGTAAGTTAAACTTCGCCTACGGCCAACGTCCACCTACGTATAAAAGGAAGACTGCCTCAGAGATGTGCAATAACTTCACACTTCTACCCCTAGAAGGCGCACCGGCGTGCAGTGCGCCATCCTCCACTGTCAGACCTCATTGTAGGTCAGCCGGTGCCCCCGCTCCTGCCGCCCCAGACCTTGCGGGCAAAGCATTTCCCTGACGAGCCCCCCTTCTGCCTCGCCCCCGGCGGAGAGTGGATCTCGATCCCTCTCGGAGCTATCTATACATTTAAGGAAAAATGTGAATACCTTAAAATAATACATTCCACATATCTGAAGGAACATCAAGGATATTATCGGCCATTCACTTCCGTCAATCCTTCCCTTGAAGTCACATTTTGGATTGAAAAGGCACGACATCTGCTAGCTTTGAAGGGATGCGTAATATGAAGTTAAGGTTTCCTTTGTAGTTATCTGTAAAGATCCTTTGTCCAATAATCGGAAGTACTTACATAGTATCTACTATATGACGTATGTAATGTTTTGTGTTTATTGTATTTTTGTGGCATTTTTTTGTGTTACACACCTGTAATAAACTGTTATTTCTCATTCATTCGTTTTGTTGACATAAATGTTTAGTTGAAAGCACTCTATGTACACTCTATGTACAATCATCTTTTGTTCAAACGCCTAACAATCTTCACACACTTAAACACTTTTCCATCAGGTGCTCAAGAGTCTAGAATTATAGTCAGTAAAAATGTAAAAAGAAACAGTTAATTTTAAATTTAGAATGGATAAACAGAATCAAAGGCTTCCTCATAGACCACAAACGTTAAGCATAATGGCAGATTATATACTCTTCGGTCTTCTGTATAACCTGCGGCAGCGTATGTATGTGATCTATGGTTTAGCACCAGCGCCTTTTCGGATTTCGGCTTGTTCGGGAGGCTGGAAGTCGTCAAACCTTCGTACTAGACGGTTCGACATAACTCTCGAAAACAGCTTATATATGTGACTCAGCAGCGTGATGGCAGATAATAAGAAGAATTGCTTGCCTCAAGTGGCAATGGGCAGGGCACATCGCGAGGAGATCAGACGGATGATGGGGTAGAAAGGTCCTCGAGTGGAGGCCGCGATCTGGTGAAGGTCGCGGGAATTCCTTGGATGCGAGTGGGACAGGACCTATCTGTGTGGAACTCATTAGGGGTGGCCAACAGTGAACGTTTAAGGGATGAAATGTTGATAATGATGAAGACAATAGAAAAGAAACAGCATTATTGAATTAGCGCTGATAAAGTTGTATGTGTATTTTTTTATGACGTAGGTGGCAGACCAGCAGACGGATCACCTGATGGTAAGCGATTGCCGCCGCCCATGGACACCCGCAACACCAGTGAAGTCACAAGTGGAATAGAAGGCTTTCAAACTCTCATGAGAAAGAAAGTGGCTTCACTAATAAGTCGAGTGCGGGGAAGTGACAACAGCATCCTGAGGGTAGTCACAAGTGCGCTGCCAAGCAGTATTGACGTTTACAACAAAAAATGTCGATACGAAATTTTCGTAAAAATAATGAAAACTGCTTTATAACACCATTTTAGTTAACAAAGGTTTAACTAATGTATATGAATAATACCCCTAAAATTCACTACAATTAAAATTAATGCATTAGGCTTGCTATTGTGCTCACTGCATTCAACATACAAATATTTTACGTTTAAAATTTAGCAATTTCAAAAACTTTGAAGATTATTCAATCATTACACAATTCCCTTCTCTTGTCATTACCAATGTCCCGCTGTCGTTGTTATTCCAACCGTACAATGCTGATCGTAAGGTTTAATTAAACTTTAACTCAGTACCAGAAGGTTAAAATTAATAACTTGGAAAGCGGAGTTCCGAAGCAGAAATAATTTCTCTCCCCTGGGATTGATGCAAGAGACCTGGCAAGTCGGAACTTGGGTTCAAAATTAAAAAGTTTTAAGAATAACTACGAGTAGTTTAGCATGATTAATAATAATAAATTGTGGAATCAACTTCCCGCAGCAGTATTTTCGAACCAGTACGACATTGAGATCTTCAAGAAACGAGCCTATACCTTCCTAAAAGGCCGGCAACGCATCTCCGCTCCCTCTGGTGTGGCTGATGTCCATGGGCGGCGGTGATCCGTCTACTCGTCAGCCACCTACGTCATAAAAAAAACCATACACTGCCTTCGTTAAACCATCTCCTATTACCTAGTTTAAAGTTTTCATACATTGTTTTGAGTGCAATAAAAATATATTCATTCATTCAATCAATGGGTATGTTATAATTTAAATTGAAATTCATACGCAAAAAAAAAGTGAAAATCTATTTCTTTGAATCCAAATTTAAACTTTAGCCCCCTTATTTCAAAACGCGGTATAAGAAAAGTTCCGGAACTAGATTCATACCCGCCCCTTTTAATATTGCGTATTGGAACGGGACAGTTTGTGCTTTAGTACGGTAATAACTTAAGACCACATATACACAACATAAAGGTTAAAAGCAATATTTACAGTACATTGTTCAACTAAATTGTATTAGGAAGTAAGAGAATCCTCGACATTTGGACCAACGCCACGCGGGCTAATTTTCTCATTCATAACTAGAGTGAAACAACGTGAGGTTATTCAATTATTACCACAGTACACACTTAAAAGTGGATAAAAATATAAATTGAAAATTTAAAAAACCCCCGACACAACTAAAGCTCTTTCATTTGATACCTATATTGAGGCAGTTGGAATAACAAATAGGTTATTCGTCATTTCTGACGGCGGCCATCTTGGATTTGAAATTTTTCACAATTAATATATTCTGCTACTCAAGCCCTTTTATATGATACTCATATTGTGGGAATTGTGTTAAAACATAAAATCCAAATCTTTGTGACGGCGGCCATCTTGGATCGATTTTTATCCAACATAGCTAAGAACATTTCCTCCTTATTCATCTTTCAAACAAAAAAAACAAAATCAAAATCGGTTCATTTGTTCGGGAGCTACGATGCCATAGACAGACACACAGACACGTCAAACTTATTAACCCAATATATGTGGTAAAGAAATAAATAAATTCCTACAACATTTCATAGATTGACCTAATTCTGTACTAAGTAGCTTAATAATTCCTTGCGTTAAAGATATCAGACACTGAACAAACACAAGTATTCATCACACGAGTGTTTGTTCAGGATGGAGATCGAACCCACGACCTTCGTATGAGGCTGGTCACTACCAAGACCCTGCCTCATACGCCAAAGGTCGTGGGCATCCGACCGGTAAGGATTACTTGTTACTGATTTATTTTATACTGTATCACATCTAGTTGTTAAACTTACCAATTCTCTTTGAGCCAAGGCCGTTGCGCTTCGCGGTTCATGAAAATGCATTAAAAAACTTTAGCCTCATTTAAACGTCGTCATTTGAATACTCAATGATTTCGGGATTTAAAACTTCGATAAACCTTTTTTTTATGCGATAGTTGGCAGACGAGCAGACGTATCATACCAGTGGAGTCACAAGTGTGCTGCTAACCTTTAAACCCCCCTTTCCCCCGGATTGGGCTTCCGGTACCCTCAATCACACAGCGAAACACAGCACAGTGCTGCTTCACGCCGGTTTTCTGTGAGGCCGTGGTATCACTCCGGTCGAGCCGGCCCATTCATGCCGAAGCGTGGCTCTCCCAAGGTCAATAATAAAGTGAATTAGTTATATTAATATCCTTCTTCAATCAATTTCGGTTAAGGTGACGGGTAGGGCACACTAGCGACGACAATCGATTTTAATTGTTAGCTACTAAACCGGATCTATTTTAACAATTCCCGAAATTGTATTTTAAACAATTAGCGTCGCTAGTGTGCCCTACCCATCACCTTAAAGCGGCCAATCTCAACGATCAGCCACTTATGCAGGATACAGTATAGTGCTCAAGTGTGTGCGCAAACACAAGTCCACTCCCCCTGCCCTCATATTTCGTTGGGACACCAGTGTGACACGACCGGAGAAGGATCAGACGCATGACCAACGGCTTTCCGTGGCGCAGGGGTACAAGACCGCCAACTTGCAGACTCTGAGCTGACACTAAGAATTTCTTAACAGAAAAACTCAATTACAAATCGGGGATCGAACCCTGGACCCCAAGACCAGCCGTCGCTTTAAAGTGTGACGCACTACCCACTGCGCAAACGAGGGAATTAGTTATTTTTTCAAAAAGACGTTTACTGTAATTTTTCGCTCTTCAGATAGCAGATATTGGAATCAGTTTAATTTTGCCGTTACACAGAAAAATTAAGGCCTTGTTGCTCTAGTAGTTTAAGGGGGTCCGGGGTCGAGCAAAGAATATGTATCGAGTTTTTCGAATATAGTTTTTGTGTTCACCAAACCGCACTAGTCAAGCGTAGTTATTAAGAGTGCGGCGGAGCGTCGCTCAAGTTCAATTCGTGGCGAGCTTCGCCGTTCCTCGGATATCTCGCTATCTCTGTTGCGCAATCCGCGATCCTTAGGTGCGAGTAGAAACAGCAAGATATCTGTTTGAAATTAGTAAGAAAACTATGTGCATTTGGGAATACCAAAAATGATGAATGTAACTTGATTATATTTTGATTTTCTTTATGACATTGTGTAACTAGACGATACAAGCAGTGTCTATGTTAAATTTTCATAATGAATAATTGAGTTTTAACATAAAACAAATAGGCAGAAACTAGGTCATTATAATTTAATTTATTACCAAATATTTTTGAATAAGGTAAATAATTTTAAGAGCATCTAACATCCCCCGCCGCAAAAACGACGACGGGGTGTTATAAGTTTGACGTGTCTGTGTGTGTGTGTGTGTGTGTCTGTGTGTGTCTGTCTGTCTGTCTATGTCATCGTAGCTCCCGAACAAATGAACCAACTTTGATTTTATTTTTTTTTTGTTTGAAAGATTAATTAGGCGGGGAGTGTTCTTAGCTATGTTGGATAAAAATCGATCCAAGAAGGCCGCCGTCACAAAGAAATGGATTGTATGTTTTAACACAACTCCCACAATATGGGTATCATATAAAAGGGCTTGAGTAGCAAAATATATTTACTGTAACAAATTTCAAATCCAAGATGGCCGCCGTCAGAAAATGACGAATAAACCTATTTGTTTTTTGTCCCAACTGCCTCAATATAGGTATCAAATGAAAGAGCCATAGTAGCAGAATACTGCACATTACGGCAAATTTCAAACCCAATAAAGCCGCCAAAATCCAAGATGGCAATCAAACCCACAACCTAAAGGTAGATATAGGGTAATTCCGGGGGAGATGGCCCTAGTAACTTGAAGGCTCTAGTGTGAAGGAATTATGATGAATAAAACAATAATTAATAAAGAAAATAAAACTTTACTTATTATAATTATTAAAAATCAACAAAAAGTCACTTTAAATATTGTAAAAACGTGTTTTTACAATATTTAAAGTGACTTTTTGTTGACTACGTGTAGTATTAAAGTTTAATATAAATCTAGGATTGGCCATCTCTCCCAGAGTGTCCGGGAGTGACGGCCATAGAGGCTGGGGGAAGATGACCGCTACTCTTTTTGCCTTTCGTTTGCCCTTGAGATCTATGGACTCTTTTTTTTTCTTACAACGGCATTCTTATGACACATGTGCTCAAACTCGATACAATTTTCATGCACCCAGAACATTCAAATATAACATTGAATCAAATCTTCAATTAGTTAGTCTCAGTCATATTTTTGTTTTTGGTAACGAAGGTTGATGACGGTTTCCATTCGTATTGGTTAGGCATCAGTAGAAAATTAAGTAGATGAAACGTAAATCACAATTAAGACATAAAATTGTATAGCTATCTCTCCAATCAATACTATGGCCATTTCTCCCGATTTTCCGGATGAGGTAGCTAGCTTACGTAAACACCACAACTCCAAAAATTCAAAGGTAATTTTGAAGATAGAACATTGAGAATATTTGTATTTCAACAGGAAACCACGAAATCAGACATAACTTTCAAAACCTTTTTGTGAGCACTTAATATATGAACCCCTTACCTTAAGTCGAATGTGTCATTAAAAAATAAAGTGAAATTACTCAACTTCTATTATTTTTTCGAACAAAAATTCACCGACACTTGTTGGCCACAGTCACCTGAACCAAAATAAATTGTAAGTAGTGTCACTTGGGAATTATTTGGTGATTTTTTTTCGATTGGTCATCTCCCCCGTACGGCCATCTCCCCCGGAATTACCCTAGACTAAAGCATTTACTTGTAACAGAACATGGAGATGATTTCGGGATTTAAAACTTCGATAAACCTTTTTTTTATGCGATAGTTGGCAGACGAGCAGACGTATCATACCAGTGGAGTCACAAGTGTGCTGCTAACCTTTAAACCCCCCTTTCCCCCGGATTGGGCTTCCGGTACCCTCAATCACACAGCGAAACACAGCACAGTGCTGCTTCACGCCGGTTTTCTGTGAGGCCGTGGTATCACTCCGGTCGAGCCGGCCCATTCATGCCGAAGCGTGGCTCTCCCAAGGTCAATAATAAAGTGAATTAGTTATATTAATATCCTTCTTCAATCAATTTCGGTTAAGGTGACGGGTAGGGCACACTAGCGACGACAATCGATTTTAATTGTTAGCTACTAAACCGGATCTATTTTAACAATTCCCGAAATTGTATTTTAAACAATTAGCGTCGCTAGTGTGCCCTACCCATCACCTTAAAGCGGCCAATCTCAACGATCAGCCACTTATGCAGGATACAGTATAGTGCTCAAGTGTGTGCGCAAACACAAGTCCACTCCCCCTGCCCTCATATTTCGTTGGGACACCAGTGTGACACGACCGGAGAAGGATCAGACGCATGACCAACGGCTTTCCGTGGCGCAGGGGTACAAGACCGCCAACTTGCAGACTCTGAGCTGACACTAAGAATTTCTTAACAGAAAAACTCAATTACAAATCGGGGATCGAACCCTGGACCCCAAGACCAGCCGTCGCTTTAAAGTGTGACGCACTACCCACTGCGCAAACGAGGGAATTAGTTATTTTTTCAAAAAGACGTTTACTGTAATTTTTCGCTCTTCAGATAGCAGATATTGGAATCAGTTTAATTTTGCCGTTACACAGAAAAATTAAGGCCTTGTTGCTCTAGTAGTTTAAGGGGGTCCGGGGTCGAGCAAAGAATATGTATCGAGTTTTTCGGATATAGTTTTTGTGTTCACCAAACCGCACTAGTCAAGCGTAGTTATTAAGAGTGCGGCGGAGCGTCGCTCAAGTTCAATTCGTGGCGAGCTTCGCCGTTCCTCGGATATCTCGCTATCTCTGTTGCGCAATCCGCGATCCTTAGGTGCGAGTAGAAACAGCAAGATATCTGTTTGAAATTAGTAAGAAAACTATGTGCATTTGGGAATACCAAAAAATGATGAATGTAACTTGATTATATTTTGATTTTCTTTATGACATTGTGTAACTAGACGATACAAGCAGTGTCTATGTTAAATTTTCATAATGAATAATTGAGTTTTAACATAAAACCAATAGGCAGAAACTAGGTCATTATAATTTAATTTATTACCAAATATTTTTGAATAAGGTAAATATTTTTAAGAGCATCTAACATCCCCCGCCGCAAAAACGACGACGGGGTGTTATAAGTTTGACGTGTCTGTGTGTGTGTGTGTGTGTGTCTGTGTGTGTCTGTCTGTCTGTCTATGTCATCGTAGCTCCCGAACAAATGAACCAACTTTGATTTTATTTTTTTTTTGTTTGAAAGATTAATTAGGCGGGGAGTGTTCTTAGCTATGTTGGATAAAAATCGATCCAAGAAGGCCGCCGTCACAAAGAAATGGATTGTATGTTTTAACACAACTCCCACAATATGGGTATCATATAAAAGGGCTTGAGTAGCAAAATATATTTACTGTAACAAATTTCAAATCCAAGATGGCCGCCGTCAGAAAATGACGAATAAACCTATTTGTTTTTTGTCCCAACTGCCTCAATATAGGTATCAAATGAAAGAGCCATAGTAGCAGAATACTGCACATTACGGCAAATTTCAAACCCAATAAAGCCGCCAAAATCCAAGATGGCAATCAAACCCACAACCTAAAGGTAGATATAGGGTAATTCCGGGGGAGATGGCCCTAGTAACTTGAAGGCTCTAGTGTGAAGGAATTATGATGAATAAAACAATAATTAATAAAGAAAATAAAACTTTACTTATTATAATTATTAAAAATCAACAAAAAGTCACTTTAAATATTGTAAAAACGTGTTTTTACAATATTTAAAGTGACTTTTTGTTGACTACGTGTAGTATTAAAGTTTAATATAAATCTAGGATTGGCCATCTCTCCCAGAGTGTCCGGGAGTGACGGCCATAGAGGCTGGGGGAAGATGACCGCTACTCTTTTTGCCTTTCGTTTGCCCTTGAGATCTATGGACTCTTTTTTTTTCTTACAACGGCATTCTTATGACACATGTGCTCAAACTCGATACAATTTTCATGCACCCAGAACATTCAAATATAACATTGAATCAAATCTTCAATTAGTTAGTCTCAGTCATATTTTTGTTTTTGGTAACGAAGGTTGATGACGGTTTCCATTCGTATTGGTTAGGCATCAGTAGAAAATTAAGTAGATGAAACGTAAATCACAATTAAGACATAAAATTGTATAGCTATCTCTCCAATCAATACTATGGCCATTTCTCCCGATTTTCCGGATGAGGTAGCTAGCTTACGTAAACACCACAACTCCAAAAATTCAAAGGTAATTTTGAAGATAGAACATTGAGAATATTTGTATTTCAACAGGAAACCACGAAATCAGACATAACTTTCAAAACCTTTTTGTGAGCACTTAATATATGAACCCCTTACCTTAAGTCGAATGTGTCATTAAAAAATAAAGTGAAATTACTCAACTTTCTATTATTTTTTCGAACAAAAATTCACCGACACTTGTTGGCCACAGTCACCTGAACCAAAATAAATTGTAAGTAGTGTCACTTGGGAATTATTTGGTGATTTTTTTTCGATTGGTCATCTCCCCCGTACGGCCATCTCCCCCGGAATTACCCTAGACTAAAGCATTTACTTGTAACAGAACATGGAGCCGCTCTATGATTTTTTGTAGTGTAACACCCATCACGAACCGAACGTCGGGGGTTTTTTAAATTTTGAATTTGATTGAGCACAAAACAAATCTAACTTTGCGCATGATTATTAACTAGTAGTTATACATTTTTTTTTTAATAATAATAGTTTATTACACAAAATTTGTAGGTATGGATACGGATAAGGTACATTTAAACTTTAAATTAGTTACGCAATATTAAGATATAACAATTCATATGACAGGGGTTCCAAAACTAGGCAATATCTGTATCTTGGTGAAAATATTAAAAGTTAAATAGTAGTAACATGTTTGCAGAGTCTTTGAGGGTCCGCGATAAATAGATCCGATTGAGTATCTATAAATTGAGCCGTGTGGTCCCCGGCAGAGTAGAATAGGCCACCCTCACTCTTACCGAGGTGTCGTAAAAGGCGACTAAGGTAAAGCTGCTGGCATGATCATCAGCACCCAGAGAAGGAAAACTCTGCATCCATATCAAAACCCTCGCCAACCCGTCTGCCAAGCGTGGTGAGTATGGCAATTACTCCTCATGTGATTGAGGGAGGCCCGTGCCCCAGCAGTGGGGACTTCAATGGGCTGATGATGATGATCTATAAATTTAAATCAATTGGCGGCGCTAATATGCCTTTCTGCCTTACAACTACAGATAGCCACACTTCTGGTAACAATCTGTCAACATTCCTCATTTGATGTTCAGCTGAACGTTTTGTATAGGCACTTTGATGTGAGGCTATGTACGTTACGTACATATTTCAGAACATCCTCAAACACATGAAACCAAAGCTCAAGTTTAGAACGATAATTAATTGCCACTTAGCTCCCACCCGACCGATTAATAAACCAGGACATTTTGCAAAGTTCCCGCAAAATTTCGAGCCAAAGTTTTAAAGTGAACTCTAAAATTTGGAATATGTCGCTTATGAAGAAAGTACGGGCTAACGAGATTGCCGCGAGAACTCAATATGCCGGCGGTGTCGCCGAACTAAAAAGGTTAGCGTCAGGCCAATGTAGGTTTTAGGCTTTTTTAAGACATTCAAGCGAAATAGTACATGCTCTAGTAGCCGAAAAAATCTAGGGTTTGAGCTAATTTTAGCTGGCTCAATGGCAAATGGAAATCGTGTGTGAAAAATCCCGTGCATTTATCACGAGGAGTTCTCTGAGGAACTTTTTTTTTTTAATTTTTTATTTATTTAAGGTACACATACAGATTAACGTCACAGTAATTATTGAAATAGTACATTTAAAATAGCTTATCTAGACCCTAATCCTAAGCAAGTGTACACAGCATGATCAACGTTTACATATCATTGGAAATTAAATTATAAAATATAAAAAAATATATATATGAAAAGACTTAAATAAAAATATATGAAAAGACTTAAACTCTATGATCTACTCCCTGCAGCTGAATTCTTACATCGAACCACACGCAAAGCGATTGTTATTCCATCCTCATCATCTCGACTGATGTCGGTCTAGTGCTATGCTTTTCTCACGGTACTTTCTACCATGTACCTCAGTTCTATGAAACGGTTTGGCTGCAGGAGTAATTCCCGACGGCTAAGACTTATGGACCTTTAAAACAAGTGCGTTTTTTTGATCTCGATCTCTCTGATTTCGCGGATGATGATGAGCGGCGTTGATTACTTACTATCAGGTGGCTGGCTTGTTTGTTTGTCGTCTTTAGCATAAAAATATTAAAAATCTGCCTGATGAAGTACTGTTGGACCAGCTTCAACAGCATGGGTTGTTTCGTTCATTGATTTAACAAGTTCAAGAATAACCAATCAACCTATAGATGGACCTCAGTGCTATAGTACGCCATCTAGCTAATTTTTCAGATAAATATATTCAATGTACAAACAGCCACACATCAGGCTACAACAATCTGTCAAAATTCCTTAATTGATAATAAACCGAACGTGTTGACACTAAGGTCATATAAAGTTACAGTTACAGTTAAATTTCATAAAGAGACAGTTTTGATATTTGACAGCTTTTTTAGTTTTATTATAAGCATTGATGTTGTTAATACAACGATACCAATGTGTAATCAAGGAATTGCAAAATTGTTATTATTAAGTAACTTCACTTTACATTGCTTTAAAATTTAATTGAAAGGTCATATCGTTATTGGCACGCTGTAATAGAACCCGCCTGCTGAAAACACCGTTCAAGAAACTTCAATATTTAAATAGTGTTTCTTCAAGCAAACTTGCTTCTAAGGCTTAGAACTCATGAAGTGAGTGAGAAATAAAAAAAAACACAAGGCACCATATAACAACACAAAATAGCATTCAGCAATATATACTATATTAAAACAAACGGCATAATAAAAATAAAAAATCGACCGTTGTAACACGGTCGAAACGTCAAGCTGTGAGTAGATGCTATTATGAGTATGTACTTACATACTGGTTTTGTCCTGTGTACATTAATTATTTGTAAAAATTTCAAAAGTTAAACAACAACAAAAGAAACAAACCAATACAAAAAAAAAAACAAATAATAATAGCTAACACAAAAAACAGAAAATATGTAATGAGTAAAAATAGAGAACTGGGTACCTACTGTACCCAGTTCACTTAAAAACCAGCCATTGGATATTATTTTTTTGTTCTCCTTGACGCTAGTTTTGTTTTTAACATAAGTGTGGTTATCATAAGAGGTAATGTGTGCTCACGTCATTCCACAAATTGCACAAACAAATGCACCCAAAACAATCGCTTTATCGTCATTATAGTCCTTCGCCGTGTGGTCCCGGCAGAGTAGAATTGGCCACCCTCACTCGTACCGAGGTGTCGTAAAAGGCGACTAAGGTAAAGCTGCTGGCATGATCATCAGCACCCAGAGAAGGAAAACTCTGCATTTATATCAAAACCCTCGCCAACCCGTCTGCCAAGCGTGGTGAGTATGGCAATTACCCCTCATGTGATTGAGGGAGGCCCGTGCCCCAGCAGTGGGGACTTAAATGGGCTGACGATGATAGTCCTACAAGTTTTACTTGGCTCTCTCATTTCTGAAGACACCCACGACACAACAGACTGTCATTGGCGTGAGAAAATCAGATGAGCTGACTCTATCCAAATGGGAAAGGAGAAGGGAAAAAGAAGACCCCACAAGATTTGCGATTCCGCAAGCACTGTATTCACGTGAATCTCTCCGTGAGGTCTTAGCCTAAAATTTATATTTGAAAATAAGCTCTTGGATGTTTAAAATAGTGTTTTTTCTAGCAAACTTGAGCTTCTAAAAGTATATAAGAAAATAAACTGCCATCTGCCGATGTGCAGCAGTAATCAGCTTACCGCGAAAACTGAATATACATAGGTACGCGTGGATGGATTTTGTCGACGTCGTGGTACGTGACGCCTTTTGCTGCGTCATAGACATTTTTATACCTTATTTTAATTAATAAAAAAAGATAAAATTACCTGTCAGTTGGTCTAGTGGTTTTAAGTACCGGGCCGCGATCTCGGGGTCTGGGTCCAGTATGTTTCGATTTTTTAAAACATAGCTCGAGTTTGTGATGATTACTAATTCGCATTAGACAAGCCTTCCATACATGTCGTGATTCGAATCCGAGCATGCACTTCTGCGCACTTCTACTATTAGCGAAGCGTTGAGGGAAAACATCGTAAGGAAACCTGGACGTTTCGGATAGTTTCTGAAACCGTGAAAGTGTGACAGTTTAAAGGTCAAGAGCAGTCGCTTCGTTGTAATTACCAGACTTCCCAAAATCTTAAATAAGGCCTAAGCAACCCTTGGCATGACAGTTTTTGGATGCAACTGGAAATTTTCACCCTAAGATGATGAACACTACTATTTGTTTTCCAAAAAAATGTTATTCAAACATAGGAGGGTCGATAATATGTGCTTGTTGCTATTGGTTCAATAGTTGAGCTCACTCACAGAGCATAGAATAAATTTTTAATTATAACGCCAAGATACTGTGACTCGTAACATAAATGATGCATTTTAAAAGAAAAAAGTGTGTAATGTTGTAAGAATATCGACAGCGGCGTAATATGATTGCCGCGGAAACTCAATATGCCGCCGGTGTCGCCGAAACAACGTGATTAGTGCCGTGACGTGTACTATGTGGCGCGTACATGTACTTCATGGGTAAAACATCGTTCAAAATCCTTCAATATTTCAAGCAGTTTTTGCTCAAAAATTATGGAAGTAAATGTATTTTTTTTGTGTGCAGACGATCAGACGGATCGCCTAATAGTTAGCGATTGCCATCGCCCACCCGCGACACCAGTGGAGTTACAAGTGCGCTGCCAACCTTTCAGCCCCCCTTCCCCCGTATTGGACCTCCGATACCCTCACTCACGCAGCGAAACACAGCACAGTGCTGCTTCACGCCAGTTTTCAATGAGGTCGTGGTGTCATTCCGGTAGAGCCGGCCCATTCATGCCAAAGCGTAGCGTTCTCTCATGGCACGAGTATCACAGAAAACCAGCGTGAAGCAGCACTGTGCTGTGTTTCGCTGTGTGAGTGAAGGTACCGGAGGCCCAATCCGGGAGAAGGGGGAGTAAAGGTTGGCAGCGCACTTGTGACTCCACTGGTGTCGCGGGTGGGCGGCGGCAATCGCTTACTATCAGGCGATCCGCCTGCTCGTCTGCCACCTAACACATAAAAAAAATCAGCAAAACTGATGTGATGTGTAGGTATGTACTACGAGTGACTCGTGTCGGAGTATTGGTAAATTAACATCATTAGTGTAACGTAGTAATTAGTGTAAATCAACTTCTAAAATAAATATTATATAATTTGCTTGCCGTGGCAATCTGTAATTAAGGCAGCACGGTGACGGGTAGGGCATACTAGCGTCGCAATCGATTTTGATTTTTAGCAACTAAACCGCATCTATTTTAAACAACATCGGGGTTACAACCTCTCCAACGTCCAACCGTTCTGCAGTTCATCTCACTTTTTTATGAATCGTAAACTCGGTGTCACGGGCAGTGGTACCAATCCATTTTTTTTATGATATAATAGGAGGTGATGATGATGATAAGTGATTACCGCTGCCCATGGACATCAGGAACGTCAAAGGAGTCAAAAGTACGGTGCCGGTCTTTTTTTTTAAAAAGGAGTTTTCTTGAAGATTTGTGTTCTTGTAAATTATGAGATCTGTACCGTTGTTATGTGGGGTGCTATGCTGTATACAGACAAAGATGTATAAATGTATCTAAAGTGTGTATGCGTGCAGTAAATCTTTAAGACAAACCAAATATTTAGGTACGCATACACTACGGTGTAATAGAACATCTTATACAATGAAGAAATTTATTAATAACTCGATCTGACGCCGTATGTACCTTCTTCATTCACGTCGTAGAATTTCCTTGTGCCTGACATGAATTGAGATTAATTTCACCAATTACTTCGACTCGACGTGGAGCCGTATTTAAGGCGGCGTCGGTGGCGAAGAATCCGAAGTTTCCACTTTGGAACTGAACTCAAAGGAAATGGTTCGATCAATGGATAACTTAGTTCGACAAGTTGAGTCGTATGACTCAACTGTCAAACTTTGTGCTGAAACCGTGCTTAACTTCAAATTCTCAATTCAGAAACCGTCCCTATGTCTCATCACTATTCGTCGAGTTAAACAAAACGGCATGCGGGCAAATTAAATGGGTTTGACATCTGAATTACCGCATGCCGTTAACGATGCCGGTGTGGAGTAGCTGGCTAAGTTGATTTTAAATTGAGGTCAAGTCAAATACACTTGTTAAAGTTGATGGGTATTCTTGGTTTAATTTTAAAGTTGGGCTTTAATTAATAATCAGTGATCAAAATACATAGCTAAATTAGCAAGCACTCCGAGACGTCAAATAAGCTAAATGTTCCCTTACTTAATTATGGAAAGTCTTTATGCGTATTGAAATAAATTTCAATATATTTTCTTAAGGTGACGGGTAGGGCACATTAGCGACGACAATCGATTTAAATTTTTAGCTACTAAACCGGATCTATTTTAAACAATTTCGGAGTTACAACCTCTCGGCAAACACCTATACTATTTATTTAATACTCATAGTTAACTGTTTGGTTTGCTTTTGCACTCGAATTTTGGATTACCATTGAATCAATTTTTCGTACAAAAACGGACCCAACATTTGTGCATGGTTATTTAATAAATAGTATAAGTGTTGGGTCCGTTTTTGTACGCGAAAAATTGATTCAATGGTAATACAAAATTCGAGTGCAAAAGCAAACCAAACAGTTAACTATGAGTATTAAATAAATAGTATCGGTAGAGAGGTTGTAACCCCGAAATTTTTTAAAATAGATCGGTAGTAGCTAAAGATTTAAATCGATTGTCGTCGCTAATGTGCCCTACCCGTCACCTTAAGAAAATATATTGAAATTTATTTCAATACGCATAAAATGTGATAACATTTTGCTATGTTTTAGGTACGGCTTTGGATACAATATGATAGATGACTGATGGGTTATCAGTACATTTATTTATAAAACAAGATTTGGATATCTATGTCAAATTAAATCCAAATCAAAATTAGAAACTAAATCCAACCGTTAAGGTGACGGATAGGGCACACTAGCGAAACCAATCGATTTTAATTTTAAGCTAAATTTAAAAAAAGATCCGATTTAGTAGCTAAAAATTAAAATCGATTGGCGTCGCTAGTGTGCCCTACCCGTCACCTGAATGGGGGCTATCGAAGGCGTGAGAAGAATCCGCAAGATGGCGTACTATACGACTGCAGGTCCATCTACAAGGTCATTGTCAAATTGTCAATTAACGAATAAATCAGCCAATGATGTTAAAGTTGGACCTCGGTTCACAAGCACGCCATCTAGCGGATATTTCACACGCGATAGCCACCATTCAGGCAAGCTTACTTAAATCCGATATTGGGCTTTATTCGGAGCCAATTAGCCCAAAGCCAGAGTGCATTACGGGAAATTTATTGGAATATGCACACGTCACCGCTTTTCACTTTCATCGCGTTTCCATTACCGGGTGAAATAAGGGATTTTGATTGCTGTTTAGCCGACCATACTAAGCTATAATGCCGTTAAGTTATTTTTCTCTGAATGAATGTAGTTTTACTACATTCATTCAGAGAAAAACAAGATAGTGTTTTAAAGGTAAAAGAGGTTTTTTTTATGTGATAGGTGGCCGATGAGCAAACGGATCACCTGATGGCAAGCAACTGACGTCGCCTATAGACACCCGCGACACCAGCAGAGTCACAAGTTCGCTGCCAAGCTTCAAACCCCCTTTCCCCGCATTGGACCTTCGTTACCCTCACTCACGCAGCGAAACACGGCACAGTGCTGCTTCACGCCAGTTTTAGAATAGAATAGAATAGAATATTTTTTATTTGCGTGAAGAATGGTACAACACAGATGATACAAAATATAAATGAACTCATAATTCACCAGAATCTGGCATGCAAACATATTAACAAATAAAAGATAATTATTTGATTATTATATAAATATGAATTACAACATGAACATTTATTTAAAAAATAAAATAACTGGGTTACAATACTCGTTTGAATGAGTCAAAATATTCATTAATTGAGTAAAAACTATTTTCAGTTAACCATTTTTTTAAATGTTTCTTAAATTTATGTAAAGGTAATGATTTAAGGTCATCTCTTAATCTGTTATAAATTTTTATCGCCATGCAATATGTATTTCGGCTGTACAAACTTGTCGTCACAGTAGGCAAAACAAGTCTATTAGGAAACCTCGTATTGAATGAACAGACATCTTTGTGTGACTTGAAAAGGTGAGAATTACCTTTCACAAAAATGCACACTTCAAAAATGTATAGGCTTGGGACAGTCAGCAAATTTAGACTCTTGAAAAATGGTCTGCAGGATGTCATAACGTCAATGTTTGTGAGTGCCCTTACACATTGTTTTTGGGCTATAAGTACTCTGTTCACATGGACTGAGTTTCCCCAAAGTAATATACCATATCGCAAAAGAGAACCTATATAGCCATGATATGCCTGTATTGAAGTCTTTAAGTTACTGACTTTTGTTAGACGCCATAGCGCGTAGGCAAATGAATTTATTTTGTTACACAGTGTGTCGATATGACCACTCCAAGAAAATCGATCATCTATATTGATTCCAAGGAACAATGATTGATTGGACTCTTTAATAGATTGATTTGCAAAATGTACATCAAGAGGAAGCTTTTTGCCGTTCCTATTTATAAATTGGATGTATGTTGTCTTTCCTAAATTGACTTTCAAATTGTAATTACTTAGCCATTCTATTACTTTACATATAGTTTTCTGTGAGGCCGTGGTATTACTCCGGTCGAGCCGGCCCATTCAAGCCGAAGCGTGGCTCTCCGACGGCCTACGGTTGTTGTGTTTGATTTTTTGTTCTGTGGTCAAGAAAATAAGTATTTATCTATATTTTAGCTCGCAAAGTCGAAGTTAAAGGTTCACCGATTGTTAGTTAACGACATTATGGCTATAGGACGGCACATTTGGATAATGGCCGACACAGTGTGTAGGTACTTAGTTATTTTCCTCCCTCCACATTGGCAACTGAAGTTGCCGAAGAAGAACTAACAGTCTTGCTACTCAAAAAGTTGCCAAACACGATAGACTTTTCTTTTTTCGCAACTGCTTGGTTCTAAATCTCATAGTTGTTATTTTTATTATGTGACCATACGATAGAAATTCGATCCGGAGATGCGCACTCCGATTCAAACCAACGATATACCGTGTAGAAGCCGTGCATTCTTATCTACTGAGTTACCGCCGCAAAACTATACGATAATAATATTCAAATTAAGATACTTGACTAGTTTTTATAACGGTTCGTCCATTAAATCATACAACGGATCAATTATTTAGCTGACTAGCTATTCATAGTGCTAAAAAGCGTTGTCAAATTACATTTTATCAGTTAATTACAAAATGTTTCTTTAGAACTGTAATAACGGAATTTTATACCTATTTAGTAGCCCGCCCTCACCTCTTTTCGGGATGGTTTGGGGACATAATTTTTCAAAACCTTGTCTTTCCTTTCTTCGTCGCAGGAGTTCAAAAAAGTTCATAATGTCAATTAATTGAAACGCGGGTATCCATTGGCGGTGGCAATCGCTTACCATCAGTACCTCTGGGTATTGTAAGGAAATAACTATCAGACGTGTAAAAAATAAAAAAAAAATCGTGAAGCTTTACATTAATTTATTTCCGAGTGGAGATCATCAATCCGTCCTAGCAATCCCGTCCCACACGACCGTCGCGCCCGAGTTTCTAACTCTGTGCGTCCTGTGAAAAGTGGTACACAAGTCGACTTATATCGAATTTGATTTTCTTCTTGCTACTTCATCACAAAAAAATCCTCTATTATTCTGTCTGATCAGACGGAAAAATTAAGGATTTTTTTGCATTGTACGACTTGTACCACTTTTCACAGGACGCACAGAATTGGTCTCTGCCGCCTGCCGACTCCCGCGCCCCGTAGTCGACCGCCTCGGCTACTCCTAACTCAGTAGATGCTGAGCTCTCTGCTAACAGTATATTAATTTATAATTTAATACCATCGTGATTCTTCTGTTATAAATCTGATACCTATAAGTTCTTAAGCTACTTATACAAAATAAGGTCAATGTATGAGATCAAATTTATTCACCACATTGCTTAAACAACAATGTAACTCTTTGTTGCAAATTGTACAGTATCCTAGTACTTACTTGCCGATCAGCGCCAGCGAAGCGTAACTATAAAATGAGCCCAAGTCCATAAAAAGTTGAAGACTCTAAAGTCCCCTCTAAAGCTGTATTTTTCTTCATAAAACTAGATGCAAATAGTACTTTAATGTGGTAATTTTAGACTTTATTTTTACAGTTTGTGAGAAATCAATGCTTTTACCAGTTTAACAATTAAAAGAGTACAATATAATTTATTTCTTAAACTGTAGGTACTGTGTAATTAAAATAAACTTTTATGTATCGGTATCATCATCATCTAAGCTTTGTCCAGTTGAGTTAGAAGCTGTCGCCTTGGAGCCCGGGATCCGCTTATGTGTTTCACCATCATCATTTCAGCTAATAGACGCCAACTGCTTTACATAGGCCTCCCCCTATGTTCTCCACACGGATCGGCCCTGTGCCGCCCGCATCCAATGGATTTCCGCAACCTTCACTAGATCATTGGTCCACCTTGTGGGGGATGCCACGGCTGCGACTTCCTGTACGTGGCCTCCACTCGAGGACCTTTCCGACCTTTCTGTTCTCCTCGCTATGTGCCTTACCCATTGCCACTTGAGGTTTGCAATTCTTATATGTTTAGGTATTACATGCAAATTAAACATACTTCTAAATTATTTGAATGTATGTATGATTTGTAAGTGCTGTGTACAAGCCTATTAAAAAAATAATGATTTGTTTTTATTTTGATTTCGAAAAACGTAGGTCGGTGTATTGTACTGAAAGTTAATGCCAAATATTGTCCAAATTATAAACTGGATGACGTTGCTCTGTCTCTTCGTTTGCCACCATAAAAAATAAATAAAAATGCGAAGCAGAATGTGGGAGAGTCACGCTTCGCACGCACGGTCTCACAGAAAACCGGCGAGAAGCAGCATTGTGCTGTGTTTCGCTGCGTGAGTGCGGGTACCGGAGGGCCAATCCGGGAGAAACGGGGTTTAAAGGTTGGTAGCGCACTTGCGACTCCACTACACACTGGTGTCGCGGGTGTCCATGGGCAGCGGCAATGTCTTACCATCAGATGTTCCGTCTGCTCGTCTACCACCTAACACATAAAAAAATAACAAAAAAATGCGATCAATCTCCGTTTGTACTTATTATAGGTTTGCATCAAATCGAACTTAACGATAAATTCTAATTAAGGTTACATTAATTTATCTTCATCCACCCCTGCTTCCATGAGTCATTTGGGGTTAGCGTAATATATCGCTTGTTATAGATACATCACGGTGATTTATCATTCTCATCGTACTTTGCACATGCGACCCTTTTTTTGGTCGTTTTTGCCTTTCACCAATACGTATAATTAATTTCACATCACGTTTTCGTAACATATTGTTTATTTTTTTGAGATCGTAGCTCATCCATAAGTGTTGTCTTGTTATTAGGTGTAGTGTGATGGTATAGACTGTCTTGATGGCGCAGTGGTTAATGGCTCGCAGTTTAAAGCAACGGCTGCGCAAGAGGTCCCGGGCTCGATCCCCGGGTCGGGCCAAAAGTTTTTCCCTAAGTTTCCGATAAGAAATTCTTGACTACTTCACTTTGTTCCTTTTTTGCTTCCTTGGTCACTCATTAAATAAATAAATGTTATTGAAAAACCCATGAGAACAATATAAATACTTATAATCTTATAATTACCCCTCATGTGATTGAGGGAGGCCCGTGCCCCAGCAGTGGGGACTTAAATGGGCTGATGATGATGAATCTACTTATACTAAGGGAACTAATTTTAAGTTTGTTGCCTGAACTATACTCGAAACTGGGATTCAAGACCAATAAATCTACTACAATGTTGCCAATGCAATAAAATGATCTTACAATAGTATATACCTATTTCCTAAATACACACGCTGACATAATTTATTTATTGATAATATTAATTCTATAATTTAAATAAGTAAATTTATTTACTTATTTACTTTAAATACAAGATGCTTTAATAAAAACTTAATCATCCGTATTGTTTGGTTACAAAGCTGGTATGGAGCGTGTATCACTTCAGGTGTTAACAATATTTGACTGACTTCGACTGTTGACTTCCATTTGGTGAAAATATCACTTCATTTTTCCTGACGAGTTGTTTCGCTTAATAACACATAAAATCGAAAAATAAGAATAAAATGAGACGAAATTAAGAAGATGAATCTGAAGTTTACTCAGACTGTTCGAATGTGGTTTTGCTCCGTAGAGGTTTCTGTTTTGTTGAGTTTTTTGCTAAGTTTTGGTAAAAATGGTTTAATTTCACTTTTCCATGCTGTCTTAATAATATGCCACACTTTCGTTTCTTTACAATAAAATGTTGTCAATGTTAGTTGAGTAAAAATAAAGTTTGTAATTAAAATTCTTTTATATAAAAAAAACTTTATTAATAAGGATATGAAAAATAGGTTGGAGAAACCTGAAAACTGCGTTTGACAATGACATAAGTGACATTGATAGATTTGACAGTGACGTATCTGTCGTAGTTTTTTTGGTCTTGAATTCCAGTTTGGAGTATAGGAATATCCTGTATCTCAGGCAAAAACGAGAGAAAGAAAAGGACGAAAGGAACTTATCAATTTTAACAATAAAACATTACTAAAGTAAACTGATTAAATTTTTTCTTGTTTGACAAGTTCCTTCCTATATTACCTACTGTGCAATTTAAATTTTGTGTGTTGTCAATAAATGTATACTTATTTATTTATTTACTCAGTGTCCGCCCAGAGTCTGGAAGTCGGCGGTCATGTACCCCCGTGCCTCGAAAATAACGTTAAGCCGTTGGTCTTGCGCCCAATCCCTTTCCAATCGTGTCACGCTGGTGTCCCATATAAGTAAATAGAGAGTGCACTTGTGTTTGCGCACTCACTATAATATATCTTACGTGCGTTGCTGATCATCGAGATTGGCCACCGTAGCCGTAATCCGTTGGAGAATATTATTATATTATTATTATATATGATTATGAAATTTGACCTCTTGTGGTTCTGACTGTAATATAAACAATATCTTTAAAATAGTTAAGGTGACGGGTACGGCACACTAGCGACGCCAATCGATTTTAATTTTTAGCTACTAAACCGGATCTATTTTAAAAAATTTCGGTCGTTCCAACTTCTCGGCAAAATCTTATACTATGTA